>QOKR01001228.1:0-11558 GCA_016880985.1 Phytophthora idaei | reverse complement strand
CGTCCACCAGCTAGACAACAACCTACGCTGCCCACAGGTAGCTGGTAGCTGTCGACAGCCTGCGTCTACCCAGCCAGCTTCGTCAGACGTTTGTTTTGAGTAGGCAAACAAGTCGAGCTTCATTGGCCTGCTGTCCGGCAGCGGTAGGTAGCAGGAACCGGTGTGAGCATGTTCCATAGCCCATGAGGGTGAGCGTGGGTGTGGTAGGGTGTGTATAAGCTGTGTAAATGTTGGTATTTGTGTGTGGCTGTAATTTCCCCAAAGTTGTGACTATCGGAGGAGGTGTTGTTGTCAGAAGCGTCCCCGTGGCCCAATGGATAAGGCATCCGCCTACGAAGCGGGAGATTGCGGGTTCGAGTCCCGTCGGAGACTTCTCTTTGGCACTCTCGCTTCTCTTTCGACAACGGCTCTTTTTGCCTTCCATGGACTGTAGCGGGTCCTGAAGGCCGTCGTCACTCACTTGGGTTGTTGTACAGTGCTCCAGACGGTGGAGAATCGTGACGGATGGTGTCGATATGGCCACCAGCGTATCGCGGTGCTCCATTTTATTTTCCAGCGTACCACTTGATCGGCAATACAGGTTACAAGCTTCTCTTAAGTCTTGCGACGGATGAGTAGTTTACGGTTTGTACATGCCTTGCGGATCCGCTTCACCGTTCATGTTGTGAAATTACCCGACGTTGATGGGCACGGAGCTCCAGGCTTCTCGACAGTCTATTGGAGTAGAACTGGGGCCGATTGGCTTGGTCAGGTGTCGCCAACAGCGACGTCGTTGGCAATATTTCTCAGCTTGGTGCTTTAACTCAAAATCTAAAGTGGGGGAGGCGTTCAACACCTCTTCGGGTCGTATCACGACCACTTCGGCTAAGTCGCCCGCCTTCAAGTCATAGCTAAACTCGGCGATGGGCATCTCGTCCAGCTCTAGCAGAGAAATCTCAGCAAGGAGAGAGTCCAGGCTGATTTCACCATCGACCTCCCCCGTCACTTCGTTAACGAGTGTGTACAACTGCTCACTACAGTCACGTGAAGCTTCACTGCTCGCAACGTTGGACACCTCGTCCGACGTCTTAGACGTCACAGACGCCCTTCGTCTCCTCCTCCTCCTCCACGACCAAGACCGGCCGGGTGAGGTCGGTGTGGTGACATCATCGTCGCCGCGCCCAGGTGCCACAGCACCGTCGGTCCTCAACGAGGAGTCCGTGTCTCAGCTCAGAGCCATGCGGTCCATGACCCTCGCTCAGTGGTATCGGTGCCACTCAACCTGCATCTCCCGGGCTCCGCCCATGATGCCTCAACCTACGGTCGACCGTGCCCTCGGGCCAAGCAGCGGCGAGTCATTGACCCGACTCACACCGCTCGGCGGATTACGTGCCACCTCACGCCTGCTCTCTGGAGCTCTTAGCGGCAGGTCATTGACCAGATCCGTCCCGCTCAGTGGATTACGCGCCACTCCGCTTTCGTCCTCATCAGGACACAGCAGTGGGTCACTGGCCAGGCCTGCACCGCTCTGTGGATAACGTGCCACTCCAAGTACGTCCTGTGAGCCTCGTTCATGGACAACAGCAACCTCGCTGCTCGCCAACTCGGACATTCCAATGTCCAGCACCATGGCTGAGTCGGCCTCGTGCCCGCGCCAAAAGCTCTTCTGCTTCCTAGCAGAGGTGGGTTCATAACTCACCAAAGCTCCACTAGGAGCGAAGCGCGTATCTTTGACCTCCAGTCGATACATGGCTCATGGCGCTCCAGCCATACCGCAGAGGGCAACAGGACCCAGCCCCGAAGAGAGCTGGGCTCTCGTATGAGAAAAGTGTGTGCAAGCCGGGCTTGCTTACAGCTTTGCCATCGCTACACTCTCTACGCAAGGATAATATACCATTACTAGACTTAGTGCAGGTCCGTCATCCAACGCATACTAGAACGGGAACCGGGATAATATACCCAACTTCCTCAGAATAAATTTATGTTTTTCGTAGGGGCACCATAGGTTCAGTTCTCATCTGCCGGTCGGTTGACGTGCCAGACTGAGGCCGATCACGATCAGCCGGTCATACGCCTCGCCGGATTCCCCGCCGAAACTGCTACTGATCTTGCCGGTCTTACGACGCGCCAGAGCACAGTGCAACAGCAGCAGCACCACATACGCTGCTAATGCGATGGATAGAGGCCAGCGAGATTATTCTTCTGGGACAAGGTTACACTGCATCAATTTATTTTTTTCACTATTATCGGCTGAGAGACCTCGTGCGGCGATGGCGCGCTACTGCTGAAGATCGTCCCACGGCCGCGACCAGAGATGCCACGACCCGGTCGCTGGCGAAGTCGCGGGAATTCCCGAGGACTATTCGACCAATCGGCGCCTGCTGCGCTGGTTCTTGTGACGGTGGTGCGTCACGGCAGCGTGGCCACACCAAGGTTGTGACTTGGCTGGTTGCATGGTAAGGTCAGTCTGAGTTTACGTCATATTTGTAAAGGAAGATAGGTGTATCTAGGATTAGAAAAGAATAAGGGCCAACTGGTCCTATAATGACAGAGCAGAATTTTCCCTGAAGCACTGAAGTGATCAAGCGTCGAGGTAAGCACATTTTCCTTAGTCCTCTGGATATTTATATCCAGAGTTCTTACCAGGATCGCAGACCCTCGGTAAATCTGCACGAAAAACATATTTGGGTAATATCGTAATTACGTAGTACTAACGATCTGATACAGATAGGGGTACAAAGTATCGCAATACGTAATGAAATTCGAATCCTTATCTCAGAATGGGTGAATATTGACCCAGCCGGACAATAACGCCACTCAAGCAACCTAATGTGTAGCCAAGTCACGAGCGCCGCAATTGAAGGCGATGGTAACTCGGGAGTGAACATTGTGCACTGAACGACGAAGCTCCGAACTCCAGCCGTTGCTACTGGGTTAACAATCGCGTATTGCTCGTACTCAGCTAGGCAGATATTTAGCTACTAATACGGTCAATCTCCATAAACGTGTTAGCTACTGTTAAGCGTTCAGCGACGGAATTCGAAGCTCGAGGAAATCACATTGACAAGAAGGGGACAAGTTTGTTTTCTGAAGCTGTTGCTGCTTATAATTCGTTCGCCCTACAGTAGCTTTCACTAAAATTAACTACCGGTACCCGAGCTATCCCGGGCAATGCACGTCATTAGTAGCTTTACAGGGTATGCCTACCAGCGAACACCAACCTTCGTGAAGTTAGTGTTCGTTCCTGGTCAGGCCAAGACAGAGTGTATTTGGTTTGATCCCTTATTTGAGGGAAGTTCGGGTATTAGATTCCCGATATTTGTGGTTAGAGTATTGATAACATACCCTAGACGACTTACAGCCTGAGTTATTCTCGGGCACCCTTGTAAAAGAGTTTACAACACTAAGCAACCTTCCGCTGTTGGTGCCACGGGGTATCAGAGAGAGAGAGAGAGAGAGAGAGAGAGAGGATAGACGTACAGGCGACGCTTGTGCTTGTGACGTTTGTGTGTTAAGTCTACAGACGTAGATAGTGAGAGAGGGAAGCGTCGGCAGGGTGCTGGGTCGGTCTTGGTTCCTTCAGGTACGCCCAACTATCGCTGACCCTTGCGGAAAGCGTATTGTTGTGTGCTAAGGCTCACTACGTGTCTAGCTACATTTTTAGTGATTCCCTACATCATAACTGACGCCGCGACCCGGGATCGGTGTGACCTTCTATTACTGTTTACGTTTTGTTAGGCTAATTCGAGCAAAAGACCCAAGTCAAGTGAAGATGTCGAGAGAATCGAAGTCAGCGGTACCAGCGACTCTGATGAAAACGGGAGCGAACCCTCCCGGGGGCCCAACAGAACTCAGTTCTTCCCCAGTAGGGCGCCCCGCGCCTACTGGGAGTCGCCGTTTCCACGCGACGAGCCAGAGGCTTGGATCGGCGGAGCCTTGCGCTGGTTGCGCACTGGGCAACTCGCTCGCAGATGGTGGGTACTCCCGCACGTGAAGCATCGACAGATGCTGGCGCGCTGCTCCGCAGCTAGAAGCTCTGCTTCTTTGCCTTCAGCATAGCTGAGGTTCATTGGTTCCGGACCACTCGATGAGCCTGCGCTCCCCGCGTACCAACCAGGTCTAGGCGACCTGAAGTTGTGTTCGACACTCAATGCCACACTCACCGTTTCCTCAAACGAAGATGGGTGCACACGGAATACTTCCGTTCGAGCTGCGCTCATGCGGAGTCCCTCCATGAACACGGTCAACGTGACCGCTTCCGGTAGAGGGTCCGCCGCCGTCCCGGCGATCAGAGCTCTCAACTCTTGGACGTAGTCCAATAATTCCTTCTTACCCTGTCGGGCAGCCAGGAAGCGCGACCGGATACGGTACGCCTGGTTAGGCGGCGCAAACACGCGAGATAGTTGCTGTTTCAGCTGAGCCCAACTTAGGAACGCAGTGTCCACGGACGTACCGCACGTCAGTGTCCATTCGCGAGCGCTATCTCCAAGCTTGGAGATAGCAAGCGCCACGCGCTGCTGCTCAGTTTGGAACAGGGCCAACCCCATGGCCATCTCGACCTCACGGGTCCAGAGAAGGAGATTCTCTCCATCCTTCCTTTCGAAGGATTTCACCCTCACAAGGAGCAGTCTCGGTCTAGTTGACCCCTCACGCGCCACCAACGCCGCCGCCGTTGCGGCGCTCATCCTCTCTTGGACATGCTCCAAGAGCGCGTTCTCATAAAAGGAGAATGATTCCAGTCGGGTGTTTATCGCCTCTGGGCCTTGCGACGCAAGATGAGAAGTGCCCTCAGGGTCGAGCAGGGACATGAGCTCATTAAGCGCGTCCTGCTGCACCGGGGGGGGGGGCAAATTCGAGAACACGGGGTGTTCCATCCTCACATGGTACAGTCGTAAGACTCAGGTGTAATTGACTACGAGTGCTACCAAGTGCAGCGGGGCTGTCGTAGCTTTAGTCGGAGGAAGACGTATGACTCAATCAGTCACCAATACTAAGTTCCTTAACGAGGAGACTCAATACCATCCAAGAACTAGGACCCAAAAGTAAACACAGCCTTAACCCAAGCCAAACACTCTTTCTGCTTCTAAATCTGAAGTGTCTTATTTGTTTTAATCTGCGGCCAAGCCGCCTACGGTGTAAATATATGTCTTTGACTATATAGCATAGTCAAACCTAGTCAAATCCATAATGTGTGGCTCTCAGCCCATGTACTGAGAATGTTAACTCTCTGGGCACTGTGTACTCATTGTGGGTCCCACACACCTGGTGTAACCACCAGCCCGTGTAACCCCGTCACAGCTCTTTTTTCATCAGAAAATCGTAGCTCTACGTACAACATCAACATATCCGTCAGAAATCATTATAAAAAACAAGTAACGACTTGCATACATGTAGTAGTTGTGAGGACTGATACGCATTGTACACGAGGGTCGTCAACGGCCGAAGCCAAATTGCGGCAAGAGGAGGCAAATGCAAATGCCGAGATTTGAGGTTCGTGAGGTAACGCGAATAAACGTCAATACCACCTTTAGCACGGTTCCAAGTAGTGACTGCAGTCGGAATATTATGATTTGCTGCAGGACGGCCCCTCTCTTGCGTTGTTGCTTCAAGAACTCTCCACAAGTTAAGGTACCGTTTTAGAGTCGCCATGCCTTCACAATAGCCCAGTTCATCAGCAGAAAAGGTTGGTATCACAGTCTCCGCAGCGTAGATCCAGTCCTAGCACGTATCCTAGATGCTTGTAAAGCAAGCAGGTACGATTCAGTTACATCTTCTCCGACGCGAACATGAACAACTCGAATAATCGCTGTTGAGGACGCGTACACCAAAAACCCATTTCTAAGAGATGCTATGCAATAACTGGGATCAGTGTCCTTGGTCAGGAAGCGCCTCTATGACATGGCTGCTATCTTCCACGGTGCTCAGTCTGTGTTTGGTTTTGCTCGTATTTTATACTCCAACACGACAAACAAGCGACCTCCACTTGGTGGACAACGAGTGCAATACCGTCCGGTGAAAATGTGAGCTTTAGCTCAAAGCTATACCCATTAAGGGCAATAGTAGTCATAACAATTGAATTGAAAAATGAAAACAAGAGCCCCTTACCGGCTTACAAGCCCATACGATTTGGTGGCTTCGATGTGAAAGCTTGAATAGAAATCCATCAATATCGTCAACCGCGAGCAAATACTATTTTCATTTTTTCGACCCAATGTTCATCTCTTGAGACGTCTTTGGAGCCAGGAACCACGCTTTTATCAGCGCAGCAACGGACGATTGGACACTTCTTCTCCGGTCATCAGTATTTACAACTGCTAGAAGACGATCAACGAGCTCATTCTTGTTTCCGTAGGTGGGCAGAGATCGATATCGGCACAATTGTTGTAACTCCATAATCATTTTTCGAACGAGCACACTTCGGCACCAGACGACACTCCGGTGTACCCGAGAACTCGCTTGAACAACTCCACGAAAGTTCAATAGCTCAATAACAAATCTGATCGCAGTTCGCCCCGCAATTTGTTAATAGTTGGCTGAGTCAGCGTTGCTGGCATTCTCCGATTCTTGAGGTAGCTTCGCAATAGCACCAAGAATTGTAATCGACACTAGCCCTGCAATTCGAAACATTCCCAATAAAAACCAATCCGGTCTGCTTTGCTCTTCAGTAAGTGTGAAGATACGGGATTCAAAGTCAGCAAACCATGATGTGTTCGCTTGGCCAGTTGTGCACCAAGTTTCTTCAGCTCATAGGGCCACTTCCCGGGTTCAACCGACTTGTCCGTCGTGTTGCAGAGTACGACGCTACCCAAACCCGACTTGTATACAAGAGCGTTCATTGCTGTGCTTGTTTTCCCACCTGCTGAACGGAACGTGTATTTGGTGGTTGCCCACTGGGTAGACTTTGCCCCCTTTTCATTTACAGCACGTTGCAACTTTCCTCCAGATTTCCCGTACGTATAAGGAAAGCGTGGGTTTCGTTTGTGAGTTCTAATTATCAATGCGCCACAATCCATTATTTGCTGGTTAACTTCTCTGGATTGATATCCACCGTCCAGGGCAAAATTCACACCGGGGGAATGGATTTGGCTGTCTGTGATAACTCCACAGAGCGAACGTTGAAGGAACTTAACAACATCAATGATTGTTTTGCCCTTGGACGCTATATGTCCTCCCAAAACCAATCCTGTAGCGAGGGATACAATGCCATGTTGAACCGGCCCAAATCTGTAATAAAGTTGTGAATCAGCTCCAAAAACCTAACAACATGTTAAATTGAATAATACATACCCTTTTGCAGGATGTCGCGTACGTGTGAGACCAATATTATCAACAGATCTTGATCGCAACCGCAATAAGACACCATCAAGACTAGCAATCGAGACTCCGCTTACGAAACCAATTTAGGAGCAAACCCTTCGCATCGTATGCACCAGATGTTGGTCATGCTCAAATGGCGCTGTCCAAATATCTGACGAAGACGGCGTGCGGTCACTTTGAACACCTAAAGCATTCAGAATCTCCTTGTAGCGCTTTGACTGCACAACCGTATTGACAGGAGTGTACACATCCGTGTTCAGCGACTCGTAAAAATTCTGCGGCGACACATCAAAAACTAAGCCAAAGTTCAACTTGAAGAAATTATTTCAGCTCCGAATCAGTGACAAATGATTCTTCGTCGAGGCTAGCGTTAATATGCTGCTTTGCCACAGCGAAGACGGTCTGGTCCAGCCCCACTTTCAGGATATCCAAAGTTGAAACATTGGATGGTCGACGCTCCCGTTTAACCGTGCATCCGAGTCAGCAGCCGGTGAATCACTGTCATTACCCCTGGGCGCCTTGTGGAGAAGAAACTCCTCGACATAGTCAACCTTTGATTCAATGGACGTATCGTGGTCTTCCTTAGCCGGTAGTCTCAGCCCTCGACCCATCAAGATCATTATCACTTAGCTCGAACTCAGAAAGGAAGTCGACAGACTCGGTGTCAGACATCGCCAACAGCGCTGCAGCTTGACTGTGATTTGTCAAGGAGATAGCGGAGAGTCAGCGGCTTACAGTACCGTGCAGGGGAGCTATGTTAGGCACGTCGGTAACGCCACGGGAACGCACCTTGACGTGTCCAAGCAGTTCGACGTGATCGCGAGTGAGCCGCAGTAAGTGCGGATCAAGAGTGTTTGTCGCGGGGGGAGGTTGATGTTTTCTTTGTGAGGGTAGTACCGTGGTTTGATTTTGTCCAGTCGAGTTTAGCGGCGTAGGACAAAATATCTGTGGGTATTTTTGGAGTGGCACCGTTTGGTTCTCTTTCCTAGGACACATTTGATTGGGGTTAAAGAACATGCTGGCTGATGCAAAACACTGGAAACAGAAGATCTCAAACCAATGCTGGAAACAACGGAGGGCTGGAATAGTTTGCTTTCAGACGTGTGAAAAATATCAGCAAAGAGCATTTGCTGGGCTGCCAGCTTTCGCTTTTGGGTGCCGCTAACATACGCTTTGCTGCCTGGTCGGATGACCATGACGGACTAGCTATTGCCAAACAGCTCGAACAAGTGCTCGAACAAGTACAGCAAGATCACCACCGATAACGCAGCGTATACTAGCACTTCGCTGATCCAAAATGGTGTTCCTATTCTGTTTCGTACACTGTTAAAGCCGTATTGCACTCTGCATGTAAGGACGTGATAGCTCAAGCTGCTACGCCAATCAAAGCCTTGGATGCTTCGTCGAGTAAATGGCTCCCTCGATGATGAAGAAATGTTATGGGGAGGCTTTGGGATTGCGCACTCTTTGTGAAACGACGATGCAAGAATGATTGACATCACTTTTACGTGTTCAATCGGCTCTTCAAATGCTGTACCGCATTTACAAGAGCTACGATGATTTCCCGGAACAGCTACTAGTCTTTGGTGATTCTATTTTTACAGGAGCTCAAAGTAGCAAAGCTATCGTCGCCCCACTGGCTGACGCATCTTATAGACTACAGCGAGCCGAGAAAACGCTGGGTGGCGTAGTCTTATCATTTCCTAACATTTTCGGTGATTTCAGCACCATCTCGTTCGCCATAGTAATCGTGTTGAGTGCATTGAGACTGGTTGAGCACAGTGTGAACAGCCCTTATTCATGCTGGGTTTTGCGTTGCATCCTCTCTATGCCGATACAGCAAGACAAACGCCAGATACTGCTGTGTCGGGGATTGCAAAATTGTTGTTTCCCACTACCGCCGGCTATTCGATACTGAGGACATCCCGTAGACAAGGCGTGGTATGCTAGCCTGGATGAAGAGTCAATTTACTCGAACGAAGCCAAGTGAGTTCGTCGGATTGCCCTGGGAGTTTAGTTTTGAGAAAGCGTTGCAGCAGAACTTCCCAAGAGCCTGCTTCCACAGCTTGCCATGAGAATACTATCAATCTTAGTGAATATTGCAACCTGTGAACGTATTTTAGTTCGCTCGGAGCAATTTATACAGCAAAATGCAATCGCCTTGACGCGTTGAAGACTCTTGATTTTCACACTATAATGAAATATGTCCAACAACGGGAGCTACAGGAGGAGGCTTCGGACCCAAGAAAAAATTCCTATATCTCCGAAAAGAAAGGCAGACAATAGGTGGCGCTTCAAGCAGCTTATTCAGTCCGTCACCACAGCACGGCTCAGTGAATAAAGATGAAGACAGCGATGATGAGGATCCGGGAGATAACGTCGATTTGACACCGACGCTATCCATGTGGGGTGACGAGGTATTCGAAGACAACGATATTGATACGGGATAATTAAAATCTCGTCGGTTGTCTCATCCCCCTCCCCCAGTTAGCAAGTGTGTGTGTGGGGGGGGGGGGGCAGCCGACGAGATTAGTATGCCAGCGGGGAGTATTTCGGCGATGAGGCCAACAATGAATTCGAAGAAAATCCAGAGGCAGCCAAGCAGGCCTTCCCCGCTTATGATGACCGAAACTCTCCACAAGAAGATTTAGTTCTTCCGGGATTTCGTGGTCAAAAGGCAGCATTTGGGTGAAGAAAAAAATCGGCAAGCAGGAAATCGCTCCAGTAACTGTGCTGCCTCAACCACGCATAGTAAATTTAGCTGCAAGTGAATGATTAATCGTAGTCGACAACACTACCACGAGTGCCCCTCTGCCAGAGGGGTAGGCGAGCAGTTTATTGGTAAAGTCCCTGTATTTCGGCCAACCGTAAAAAAGTCCGTCCTGACCGATTGGCCATGAGGCCTGAGGAACTGGAAACCTTGGATTCTGGTTTGGGTCGCGATACGCTGTCTTTGCGCAACTCCACGTAGCTGCCGAATGCAGCTTTCCCACCTATATCTTGTTGAGCTATCGGAGTCCAGTGCTTCTCTTTGTGCACGACCTCGTTGCGTAATTGCCATAAGAGGGTCATACCCACGCTGCACATCGCCCACCAAATACGTTCCACGGCATCTTGACTGTATTTATCGTGCTGGCCTTATCGGTCCAGGATTCGCTGTCTTAGTTTTGTCCTGATCGGAGGTGCTACCCGTCCCGAGATATAGCCCTTATACTCTCCAAGCTGGTCCTTCGTCATTTCTTGCCCAAGCCAGTGGTGGACTAGCCTCTGCCAAACGCTTGAGCTCGCTTACACTCCTATACAATATGGGCACATGAGGATCGGTAGCTCTGATAGCCCTCGTCTTGTCGGCAACCGCATTCAAGTTCCTTTCCCCGGTAATAAGGCTGCAATTGATAGAAGTTTGGACGGCACCACGGTCAGGAACGGTTCGCACCACGCCATTAATGTCATACCTTACATCACTCAGTAATATTAGTCCAACGCCTGCTCAGTTGCATCTTGTTGGTGGCTGGAAATGGCTGTGGGTGCTTAGCTACGTGGGTCGTTCACGAACGTGAAGGGCTTTGAGAAGCCGTGGAGAGTCTTGATAGACGCGGGAGTCTCGAGCAACTATGCCCGTCACTCTACTCTGGAAGGGTGTCAGCAGTATGCTGAGGCACCAAAAGTGCAAACGAGAGACACCAGCTCAGTCCGTCTAGCGACGGGGAACACTTGTTACTGTGTCGAAGGTCTCTGTGGATCTTGGTGTGAAGTTTGTTGACTTCGATAGCGTGGAACGCTGTTTGATTTTAGACCTGGATTCGAGATATGACCTCGTCCTTGGCATCGAGCTCATTCCGCAATGAGCTCGCTAACGAAGACGCCAGCGCAAGAGTCTGCCTCTGCAGACTCTGCTACGTCCGTGCCTGCGTCAGCAGACACCACTACCTCGGTGCCTGCGCAAACAAGCACCTCCACGACATAGTCTACACTCTCTGTCGACGAATACCACGCGCTACAGTATAAGAAGCGCGTGGAGGATAAGGTTGCTGCCCCGGAGATGATCCTCGAGGGCTCGTCGGTGTGGAACACCGACGGCAGCATGCCTACCGACTATGGGTCGGACATCAGTGATGTCCCCATGGAGGTCGGAGAAGTCCCATCCTCAGCAGCCGACTCCGAGTCGGCCGCAGTCGCGCATGAGCCGGTCGCAGGGTCGCGTCGACCCCGTGAAGATGATCCGAGCGCTTCAAGTTAGAAGCGCTCGCGTAATGATGAAG
>QOKR01001227.1:0-11564 GCA_016880985.1 Phytophthora idaei | reverse complement strand
TGGTACGTTAAACATACTACGTTTGTCAACGTGGGTGACAGGCCCGACCTTGTCTAACGTTGCTTCTGTGTTGCACAGGGCATGATTTCAGCTGATGCGATGTTTGGCAGCATCCACGATACGGACAACCGGCTGTAAAAGCCACGATGGCAACGTCGACTGTACTTGTAACTTCCAGCATTGCCTGTTGGTAATAGTACCAACTTGATAGCTGAGACCATCTTGCACACCGTACCTGCAACTGTAGAATGCAATTTGCAGTGCAATTTGCTGTTGCCATGCCAAAAAAAATGTTGGTGCAAGTTGCTGATGAAGTGCCGAGAAGTTGTAGCCCTTGCGCTGTGTACATATCAGCGACTTTGGCCCAAACTTTGGGCGAGTTGGTAATGGTGCAACATGTCGGAACGTTCGCGCGCGAATTCAAAATGGATGCACTGTGCCCCCCATCAAAGCGTCGCAGCGAATCTTTCGAGGCGATTTGCCATGGTTGAATAATTATTTTCAACAAAGAAGAAAAAGTTGCCATTCAAGGATGTCGACCAATATAATTCGCAGCGATGCAGATGACACTTTCGCCATCACTTCGTAGCTCAGAAGGAAGAGGCGCCAATCGTCACCACTTCAGTTTGAAGAATAAGTGGAAAATAACTATTTCGCAACCGGCCATTTCTCGCGAAAGAGAACAAGACATCCAGACAAGATTCTCGCTGGATTTGGCCATGTGGCTCGAGGCACCAGAGTGAAAATGCAGGTGCCTCAAAACGAGTTTGCAACCTTGGTTGCCTTTGCTCTGGCACGCCAACAGCATCCACACTTGGTCTCACTATGGGTGACGCGGGCTAGGCTTACGACGTGTCAACCGCATCCTGAAACTTCCCCCACTCGAACAGACCCCCTTCCTTCAGTTCCACTAATTCCAGTCGGCAAATTGGCACGAGGAGCGGAATGTTAGGCACGCAGGCTCCGGGCGCTGGCAACTGGGGGAATTCGTTTGGCCAGCGCACAGACATGGACAGCGTGCCGCTCTTTGAGCGCGAGCACCGCAACGACAGCCAACTGGTGCAGAGACTGCAGAACGAACTGGCGGACGCCAAGCGCTTCGTGGAGGCGCAGGCGCGGCGCCAGAACGACCTCGAGTACGTGAACGAGGACCTGGAGCGGCGTCTCGAGCAGGAGGCGCTCGACCGGATCACACTCGACGCGCAAAAGGCGGAGGATGAAAAGTAAGTGGCAAAAACAATCTTGCCACCCTGTCGCTTTTGGTCAAAAAGTGGAAAAATAACAAATCAAACTAACAAAACGTGATAATATACGACAGACGATGGCAACAAGAGAAGGCGGAACTACAGGAGCAGCTCAAGTCCTGGGAAGCTCGCTTTGAGGAGGAGACGCGGCGCCGCTCCATGGCCGAAGAGAGGCTCCGTCGCGCTGAGAAGGAGCTGTACCGCATGCACCAGAAGAAATATGACATCGAAAAGCAGGTCCGCCGCGAGGAGAGCGAGAAACGCAAGCACGAGGCCGTCATTGTGCGCAGCCTGCAGTCGGACTCGCAGCGCGCGCAGCAGAGCGCGGCCAATGGCTTTCTGGACCCGACCGTGAACCCCAAAGACGCTAAACCGGCGACAGTTCGGACGCGGCAGGCACTGTCTTCTGCCATGGACTTTTTGGGAGTCTGAGCACCAGATACTGCAGAGATTTTCTTCCAGCGTGGCAAATTGGTCTCTTGCCTTGACGCTGGAACACTTTGGTCAGAATGACTTTCGTGGTGAAAAACGCTGCGGCCGAGTCTCTTCGACGGACTGCCGGCTGGTTGGCGATGCAGCAACTGCCGTGGAATTGAAGCAGTGGAGAGAGAAAAAAATCGAGGGAAAGAGAAGCCCGCGGCGTGTTGAGGAGCGCGTCGCGACCTTGCTCTTGGTGGCGCGTGTATCATATGAGCAAGACAAGACGGGGGTAGCTAGCCACTTGCATATAACTTTGTGTTTGCCTTTCTGGTTGTTCGTATGCGTGGAGACGAGGGCTGTACGGTAGGTGACGACGGTGAACAAGATGCCCCCTACTGGTAACTTCAGATTGCGACGCAAACCGTTTCAAACTGCAACCTACACTTGCACTTTCAACATGGCTACATTTTTTGCACGAAGTTACCTTCGCACGACGGCAATAAGTTACTCAACTGGCAAACCGGCGGCACCAACTCACCTGCGTACACACACGAATGGCCCGCGGAGCGTTGCAGCGGAACTGACCGAGTTTTCCACTCTTACAGTAAGAAGCGGTTAATATGCTTCGCGCGAAAAAACGTCAACTGGCCATTCCCCAACTGCTTGCATGTAGCTCATGATTGATGTAGACGGCGCCTCTACAGCTCTGAGGTATCTACCTAGTACTTAGGTATTATAATAAGGAGTGTTTATTAATACCAGCAACCCGCAAAACTACATGTGCATGTACATGTATGCCGTTTTGCGGCTCTATGCCGCGCGTCGAGAGCTGGTCATCGCATCACTTGTCACTTGAAACGCCCAGCTGGACAATAAGAAAGGAAAATGCGGTGCATGCTCTGTGGAAAGGCAAGTGAGGCGTCCTGCCTCTGCCGAGCGGCACCACACAAGACTGTGGTGATCACAATTGAAACGAGGCTAGCTCGGTTTCACTATAAATTTGTGCTTCGAAGTCGCGCAGCCTCAATCTGCACTTGCCATCACTTCCTCATTCGCAGACCAGACCATGACGGTCGTTGTGGACACCATACAACTGCTGAGCACCGCCACAACGGCTGCGCTCAGCTCGAATCCAAGCCAGCAGGAGCCAGACTCGACGACAAGCACGCAACTCGAGCAAGCCGTTGCGCAGAAAGTCGCCGCAGACATTCGAGCACGCGAGATTAGCGCGTCGGCCGCCGTGTTGGGGGGTTGCATGCCCGAGAGTCATTATCTAAACGGCCAAGACAAGATGGTGCAGTTCACTGGTCTCTACGTTGTTCGTGGCCCCACGGAGCCCAAGCATGTGCGCTATACCATGGACGTTTCAGTCGCCGAGCTACAGCTACGCGCTCGCTGCATTCAGCGCTTCCAGAGCTTCTTCCTACTGCGCAAGCGTCTACTTGAGATTCTCAAGACTTGTCGTGGTCGACTGCCATCTCGCAAGAGCACGTTGACTGGAGTCGACGATGAGCCGTCGATTTCTGCCGGTGCAGAGCTGGTGGAACTGCTGACGCGTCCTCGCTGCATCCAGTGTCCAGAGTGCGAGTCGACGTACCATCAACTTGCTGCTGTCAAGTTCCCACGCCGCACTCTGTTCCCTCCAAGTCTCCAGGACGTTCAGGAACGATCTCAAATGCTCGAGATATTCCTCGACTATTGCGTGCGAATCGCCTCGGCGTGGCCTGCTTGTCAGCGTAGCAAGCGGTTGTTTGTCGGTGCATTGGGCAAGTTCATCGGCGTGGATCTAAAGGCCCACCTTGCCAACCAGAAGGAAGTTGGCGTCGTCTCGGAAGCTCGTACCGTCGTTTGCGTCAGCAACCAGGAAGACGAACAGAATGACTCGGACAAGTCGGAGAAAACTGAGCCCTCCAGTGAGGTCGTGTACCTGCCGTCGCCACACGAAGTGGGCGAAAACGTCGAGTCTACCGACGACTACGAAGAGGATCGTCATACGGAACCAAACTTCTCCTTCATCTCGAACCCGTCCAAGGAAAACGAGGAAGATTCAGGCATGGTGCGCTCCCAGTCGCTTCGCTAAAGCTGCTGGACACTTGATGTTGTCGCGTCAGAAGATAATTCACTTCTTATCCTATGAGTCCATCTGTAGTTTTCATAGACCTAATCATTTCGATACGCTTTACTACTTTTTGTATTTTCACATCATTAAGAATTATCGGAGACCATGAATGTTGCGGAATTGGCCAGTAATATTCATGCTGAAGGGTTTGTGGCGTTACCAGTAGGAACGTACGGAGCCTCTCCGTCCGTCGTGGAGCTACTGTGGACTCAAATACTTCACCGCTACGAGGAATTCCTGACCGAAGCTGGCAACCAGAAACTGGACTTGAAACTTCGTGAAAACTCTGAGCGTCTCCCAGGCTTCTACGTACGCGAAGGCGGTCGGATCGACATGCAATTGAGCACTTCGGCCTTCCAGACTAGTCCCTTATCGTCCCCCACAGTGGAGACTGCGCACTCCGTGGATATGAATCTTCTCAAAGACATGGCTACAACTTGGCAGCCAGTGCTTAAGGAACTCTTCGCACCGGACGGATACCACCTCGAGTACATTGGCTGTGTACTCTCACGACCAGATGATGATGATCAGAATTGGCACTTGGATGGAGTTCACCGCAACCAACACGTCCAGGAACCTGGTGAGATATTAAAGAAAAGAAAAGTGTGGATATGTAGGTTAACTAACTGCTTTTCTTTAATTGTAGTGGACCGCCTCAATGTGTTTGTGCCGCTGGTGGCCATTACGGACGAGACTGGAGGCACCGAAATGAAGAAAAGATCGCATATTCACGACAATGGAGCTCGTGGGACGGCATTTGAAGGTTATCAAGATCTTCCGAGTGCTACGGCGTGTGTGGAAGCGGGGACACCAATTGTCATGGACTACCGTGTGTGGCACCGAGGCCTAGCCAACACGAGTGAATACACTGTGCGTCCTCTGCTCTACTTCAAGTACGCGAAAGTGGTCAAAGCTCCAGCTGCTGAGAAGAACAAGAGAAGGAGAATCACGCCAAAGTTAGTGTAAGAACGGGATAAGGAAGCGAGTTGCGCGTTGTCTATTTGGTGTTTTCAAGCAAGGACACGGTGGCCTCAAAGGCTAGACGCTGGTCCGACGAGAAAGCAGCTTGCGATCGGAGCTTGGTCACGCGTTCAGGTAGAATACTACCGTGTTCTTCGCGAAGCAATGCGGTGTTGGTAGCAGCATCGTAGCTCAGGAGATGGCCCCAAATTGATGGAGACGCCTCTGTAGTGAGTGTCTGTGCGAAGTTCTGGCGCGCGAAGCTCATAGTGCTGGCGTCTCCCTCAGCGAACAGATAGACCACGATGTGGTGGATGGCCACAGAATAGGCAAAAAACCCTCGAGCAGGCGATACCTGCTTCATGCACACGGCCTGCTGCATAAATTGCAGTGTCTTAGCATCAGGCGATGTGCATCGGGTGCATCGCTTGAACAGCTCCGCACTGGAGACTTCGAAAGGCGCGAGAGTATGCAGCAGATGAGACTCTTGAAGCTCTTTCCACACGAACTTACGCAGCTCCAAGGGGAAATCGCTAGTCAACAGCAACGTCACACACTGCGCAAAGTGCGAGTTACCGAAGGACGAAGCCGTAAATTCCGCCATCAGTTTCTCCACGAACGTCAACACTTGCCGCTCATCCGACGAAAAAGACAGCGACGAATTCTTTGGCGGTTCTAGTTCCTTTCCAGATTCAAGACTCTGGAAACGCTTGAGGTTCCGGAGAATGCCTTGGTACAGTAATCTCGAGTCGGACGAGAGAAGAATCGGCTTGACGAGCTTAGGAAGCAGCTGACGAAGCGCAGCGTCCACGTGGTCGTCAAACAGCACGTCGCTGCCAGCAAAGAACACGTGCATCAAGTGAAAGAGCTTGTCCTCCGGTCTCAGCTCGGCAATTGAAGGGATAGACGCCATGGAGGGAGCCAGTCGCTCGAACTCGAACACAAACCGGCACGTGGCGCTCACGATCAACTTCATCTCGTCACTTTGAGCCCGAGACGGACCCACATCCGTTGGCTTACCGTCTCTGCTGGTGTTGTACTCGATACGCGACAGAGGAGAGACCATCCAGAAACTTGTCAGCGGTAAATTACTGGGAATGTAGTCTTGTTCCTCTTGGGGGAGACTCCAATGGCACGAGAACTTGTGGACACTTGAAACGCCAGTAAAGATCTGCGCCGAGTGTGCTTCTTGTTCAGGAGTAGCGTTCACGAGAGCCTGGTAGATGGGAATCAACACGCGACTCATGCGTGTCGCGTCAGCTTCCTCGCTGAACACGCCGAGCATCTGCAGTGTGCGTTGGTGGAACAAAACACCAGCGAATAAGCGCGCTGTCAAGTATTCTCCACCACCACCAAGACGCTCCACAAGGATCAAGGCTTGGTGGTACACGTTCTGCACGAAATTAGCGTTAAAGCTCACGACGTCACTCTGTCCAGTAGCAATCAGCTCTCCCAGAAGAAGAGTGAGCTCGCATGCTTGGATCAAAATGGAACTGAACTTGGCAGAAGACGAAGCGACGGCGGACGTTGCAGCGACAAGCAGAGGCGTCTTCACTTGACCCGAAAAAGTCTGCACCACGTCGTCATCGTCTATGTCGTCAGCCAGTAGATTGTTGGCAACAAGTTGCCGGTGGGATCCAACGATCGCTAGCAGCAGATCTCGCTTCGTCACTGTATCATTCAGACGTGGAAGCAAGTCTTGCGTAACTTCATTTGACTGCACAAGCTTCAGTACTTCGACCAGCCCGGCAGTCTCCAGGTTATACTTCGTAGCATGGACGCTACCAGCTGAGAGGAATCTCAGTGTCGTAGAGAGAAGCAGAACAGTCTCGACATCTGTCACTTCCGCCGCTTTTAGCAACGAATGAATGCATCGAACAGCCTCGTACTTTGCGGCATCCAAGAAGAAACCCAGCTGATTGAAGTAATGCTGCGCTTCATGCACAGATTCAAGTCCACAGAACGTTTCCAACGCAGCAAACAGCGCCACGTTCCGCGCAGTTGAGGCGGCAGTGGCGTGCTGCATGAAGCCCGAAAGAGCGGGGAAGAGGTACGCGAAGCAGTGGAAGTCGAGCCCATAACCGAGGAGAATACGCCAGATCCGTAGACTCTCGACTTGCATTCTCCCAAAAAGTGCTGCAGCTTCGTCGTCCACGTCACCAGACGGGACTTCTTTCAGTGCCAAGAAGCCTTTGGTGCTCTGAATCAGGCCACTCGCAATAAGCGCAGACGCCACACTGCGTTGGCCTTGGCAGAGCGCTCGCACAAGCTCCAAGGCTTTCAGTGAGAGCTGCAGCGATCGGATGTTGTCCTCCTGGAAAGTCAGCACCTGTTCGTTCTCGATATACTGTTGCTGCAATAGCTTGAGAAGCCTCGCGTTCGAGCTGATCTCGTGAGCAGCACGTGGAGAGTGACGAGCCACTGCAATCAGGATGTCTAACATCTTTTCGGTGGCGGATTGGTCCGGTAACTGGATCGTCTCGAGGATATACCGCAGTCGCGTGCCCAGATCCATGTTGAGCAGTGCCTGTACAGGGTCCAAAGCCGCCAAATCCTCGTCACTGATGCTAGTTCCATCGTCGGCCTCAGCTGTGTCGATGTAAACCACTTCTTCGACCTCGTGTGAGTGATTCTTGTTCTCCGCGAGTCCATTATGATGCAAGTGTACTCGAGGGGGAAGTACGACAGTTCCATGCTTTAACTCAGACAGATAACTTTCATCAGAGGATCCATCGTCTACAGGCACAATAAACGCGTGCAGAGCAGACACGCCGGCACTCAAAGCCGTGTAGTTCTGGTCGTCCAGAACAATTCGTAGCGTCATCGCCATGTCACGAGGCAGCACTCGGGGCGTCACTGGAAGACCCGCGTGTTCCTGTAGCTGACGATTGTGCAAGATCTTATCCACAACGTTCAGAGCCATAGCACGCTGACTGGCCACAGAACTGCGTGCGAGATGCAAAAGCTCTGGTAGTGTATAACCTGCAGCATCCGGGTCATCACCGTGATGAAACAGTCCTGAATGCACTGGCAGCTCAGCATCCGTCGCGTCCAGCATCTTCCCATCCAAGTCAAACCGTTCCAGCGTCGCATCTTCCACCACCGGACGAGATATTTTCTTGCCATGAGCTTTCTCGTCTGTCTTCGTGGTCTGCGTCCAGTCTAGTTTCGCCCGCTCCTCGGCTGGCAGTAGCTTGGCCTGTTCGTGGAGCTCTTCCTCCGTCTTGACTGCCGCCAGACTCTTGATCATCTCCTCCTTCTGTACCTGTTCCTTCTCCTCGTCATGTTTGACTATCGACTCTCCAATCGATACCTTCTTCCCTGCCTTGACAACATTCTCCTCCCTCTTCTTCTCTTTCTTCCTCTGGCTCTTAAGCTTCTCGACCAACTTGGGGTCTAGCGTCCTCAGTAGCTCCTGCTGCGCCTCCAAAATCTCCTGTGGGCTCATTTCTTGCAGTTTTGCTCTATTGGCTGCATCAATATCCCTGCCCTCCTGGTCCAAATGCTTCCCCTGTTCCTGTTCCTGCTCTTTTGCCTTCGCCTCGCGGCGTCTGCGGCCGAAGAGGCTTTGGCCGGGGCCACGCCTCTTGACAGCGGGGAAACCCGATGGTTTGGGAGCGAATACGAAGCTCTGCTGACCCACAGGCGCCACCTGGCGCTCCACGACGCCCTTGAGCACCTGCGGACCCTCGTCCAAGGCCGATTCGGAGGCCTTTTCTGAGGTTTTAGACGCCAAAACTTTGGGTGAAGCACCGCGGCGCGACACTTTAGCTGACGGCTGCTTCTTTTGGCTTAGGAACTGCTCCTGCTCAAGCAGAAGTTGCGCCAACTCGGCGTCCATGTCGACACCATTTGCACTGGGTTGCGCACTCATCTTGAAGTGGAATGATTGGCGGAAAAAGAGGGGATGAAAAACTGGGATGTTTACCCCACAACTCCACAGCGAAGATGATTGGTCAAAATTGGCCTTGCGCTTGTCCGGAAAAGAATTATTAATAACAGTTCTCAAAACCGACCATAATTTCCGGCACTTAATTAAGTATACTGCATTAATAGAAGTGTAATTGTCCAAAAAAGATAGGATGAGAGTGCTGACATCCTGAAAATCCCGACTAGCGAGTCTTACAATCTTCTATATAAATAAGCACAGACTGAAAATAGGACGGAATTCTCAGGATCGCAGTCCTGACTGCCACAAAGGTGACGCTTGACACTTTGTTGATGCTAGACATTACCGATGCATGAGCAAGCACAATTTCAGCAAGCTCACGTGGTTCTTATCTAATCTATCACTCGGTCGCTCAATGAGGTGCTAAAAAGACATTTGTGAACATTAATTAAACATAAATGTGCTCCTCAAAACTTGCTCTACCTTCAGCTCTGGACAACCGACAATATTGTAACAGTCGTTTATAGCCAACTGCGGGCTAGTCGTGTAGCACTTTAGCGCTGCCCTGCAGTTGATCACCCAGTAGTCCGTTCTCGGGCTTCTCTATCACGTAACGCAGCACAATATAGACCCCTGCAAAGGTAGCCGGAGTCGTCATTCCTATTATATTCACTCTCAACACTCACTCTCCTCCTCTCTCCCTCCAATCGGCTACACACACTTCCCAGTATAGTTCGCCTACGCACTCGCAACGCTCCAACCCTCTCACTTTCCTCTCTCTCCAACCGGCTCGCGCGCATACGTGACGTACGGCCTACACACACTTCCCAGTGTAGTTCGCCTACGCGCTCGCAACGCGCCAACCCTCTCTCACTCCTCACCAGCTCGTCACGCACTCCAGTGCACCGACCCGCGCTCCTTCACGGCACAGGCCGTCGCACACGCGCAACGCGCCAGTCTTCCCTTCTCGTCGGTACGCCGCACACTCGCGACACTCCGCTCTCACTTTTCTTCGTGGCTGGCGCCGACCCGCCTAACTTCAAGGCCTGATGAGCCATCATGCCACGGTTTTTACCTACGTTCTAATATGATCAATCACTTTGGTGATAAAGTGCATCTTTCCAACTAGGCATGAAGCTCTCAAATGGAATTAGTGGCGGCATGGTGTCTATTTAGCTGTAGCTCGTAAAGCGGAAAGGGCTCTGTGAAATTAATCTTCGATGTAGAAAAATGAGCGCGTAGCAAAAGCAAGTTGAGTAACACTTACAGAGCAAACTATCATGCATATACGAGAGTGCCTGACGGAGGGGAGGGGGGATTCGTGTGCGCCGTAGGCTACGGCCCGTAGCATATTGAGCATGAAGGCGAAGCCCACCAATCAAGTTTAGCCCAGCCAATTCCGTATCAAGTATCCGTCCAATCCTGGATTATTAACCCAACATATCTTCACTTTAAAAAAATGCAGAAAGTAGTCTAGTTTATTAGCTGCCTGGTAATGATGAAGAGTTTTTCCTAGCCTTAGCTATTTGTGTTTCCGCCAAGTCGCTAGCCGCTTGCGAGCTCGATGCTGCAGCTGCAATGTCATACGGGATTGATGCTTGTAGACGTCTTTTTATTCGGAACAGAGGTCGTGCGGCCTCCCGCTCCACGACCGCATGTACTTGTGTATTCAGTTCTGCCAAAACACGCAGGAAGTCCAGCTGCTCTGCCGGAATCTACAGCTTGCATCTGTGCTCCACTCGGTTTCTAATTTCCCTCAGCATGCTACTGACATATCTCCGAACTTAATGCAGCACCCTGTATATATTTATCATCTTGAAAAAGCCAACAACCGTCCTATAACTTCCGCCCAAGAGTAATTGGCCTTGTTTTAAAGCTATTCACTCTTACGAAATCCAAAGAAGCCCCGGCCAGCAAATCTAACGAAGCTTCATCAACGACGGACAAGGAGTGCCTGTCCGTATAGGACTACCTCAGCTGAGTACATCCGTAGGGTCTCTCGTCTTGGTTTCCTCGACGTCGTGTTCTCTCAACCGATACGAGGACGCTTTTCTTGAAGTACTTATTCTTCTACGTCTGGGATGTCGACAGCCAGTGGCAACGAGAAATGATCAATGTCATCCTCTTTGGTACCAGGGAAGGGCTGCGTCGTTTCATCTACGAAATGTCCGCTTATGGGAGGTTGCACTGCCAAACACCTCAATTCTGTATTGCCGACTAGTGGTACGACTGTGAGTTGGGTTGGCCGCTTGTTGACAAATCAGTTGTTACTGGCCGGCAATAGGCTATTAGAGCGGTGTATGCCAAACACGGCAATCAAAAGAGCTTGCAAACCCTTGCGCAAAGACCAAGGCCCCAGTCAAGTATGCTATCCACCACTTCTTCATCGGCCGCAGTAATCCTCGGACGCTGAGCAACAAACATGGCAGATGGGTCAGAGACCGAAACAACTGCAGGTGCCATCGCAGCACGTGATGAGATGCGCAAGGAGAAGAAGGTAGTAATGGAATGGGCTGCGCAGGGTCTCAAGCCGAAGCGCATTTTCTCTGCATTTTCCAGTGCTTCAGTGTCAGCCACCGTCCCTAGACAGTGTGCAACGCTATATAGCGTCTAGCATCCGTTTGAATGTATTTCAGGCCTTCCAAAAAACGAAGGTTTCTGTGCACTCAGGACCCCGCAACAAAACCATATTTTAAAGCTGTGGGTAAGACATGGTGGGGTAGAGGATTATCCTACCGCCGTATGCGTGAGTGGGTGATTCCCCTGTTTCCATATTGAAGCCATGTGTTCATTCGGTAGACATACGCTTCATCGGAACGAAGACTTAGCTTCGGGTAGTAACTGCCCAGGAAGCGAAATTACGAGCCGATCGGGGGGGGGGGGGGGGGGTGGTGGTAGGAGGGTGGTGGTTCTGTTTTTTCCACAAAGATGA
>QOKR01001226.1:0-11576 GCA_016880985.1 Phytophthora idaei | reverse complement strand
CCACGGCATGCCCAACACCAAGTCAAACTTATCGTCTAAGTCTAAGACGATAAGGTTCTCCACAAACACCCGGTGTTTGTACGAGAAGCGCACGCGTACGACGCGCTTCTCAGTTCTCACGGTGGCATCCGTTGCCAACCGCACTTCCAACACACTTCGAGGTGTGTATACATCCTCGAAGTTCAGCTTCGATAGACTTTGCTGTCGAACAAAGTTGTTCGACGCACCCGAGTCTACCAGAGCACGAAGAGAGTTCTCTCTCTTCGACCTTATTTTCAGGATGACAAGATTTGGCTTGTCGTCTTGCTTCTTGCAGTGAGAGTCTCTCTCACTGGGGGCTGCAGTCTTCAGTGTCACGTGTCCGTTGTAGACACGCGTGACTGCACTACCAGTAGGGTGCCCCGCGCCTACTGGCTCCGCGCGTTTTTTGATTGATCGCGGCGATGCCCGACATCGCCACGTCGGCCCCCGGCCTTGTCCACAGTCGCTGTACACTCACGCGCAAAGTGTCCGGTGTATCCGCATCGGAAACACCGCACGCTACTGTTGTTCCGCTGCTGGTGACCATCAGCCGTAGCGTTCGAGAGGTCCATAGGTTCCGGACCTCCCGTTCTCATCACCGGACGTGCCAACCTCGGCACGTTCGCATGCAATTTAGCCTGCCGCAGGCTAAATTCCTCTTGCATGGCAAGGGTGATCGAAGCTTCGAGAGTACTTGGGTACTCTCGGAAGAGGTAGGTCTTGACGGGACCATCCCTCAAGCCCTTCATGAACGTGACGACCTTGGTTGCCTCGTCCATCGGGTTGGTCACGATGTTCGAGACCAAGTACCGCGCACGTTGGGCGTAAGCATGAACGTCATGCTTACCTTGCTGCAGGTCGAAGAACTCAGCCCTCGACCGGAACCCGTTCTTAGGAGGCTCAAACGCTTGTCTGAGCTCCTCCTTGAACTCCGCGTACGTGCCGAAGCACGTAGCGTCCGTGATCCGGCGTCCATACGCCCAGCTCCTCGCTCGTCCGCCAAGACATGACATGGCGAACGCAACCTTCGACGGATCGTCAAAGATGCGTCGAGCTGCAATGGCAGTGTCGACCTCGACAAGCCATCGGCGAAGAGGTTCCCCCTCTTTTCCCACATAGTTGCTCATGTGCAGTTTCAATGACTGCGCGCGCGGTGTCGTCCCGGACGACACCGTCGTAGTCGTAGCAGCATCTCGCTGCTCCTTGACTATGAAGCCCAGAGCAACACCGTGTTGCTCTGTCGGTGACAATGTCCGTAGCATCGTCGCTACGGCCGCCTCCCCAATGACTGTTGCCAGTCTTTAGAGAGCCTCCCACTCTGGATCCGACAGGTGGGGGCAGTCTGCACGCGCAACGTGCGCTGCAGACTCGCTCGGGCCACGCATGGACGGATTACCGTCCATGGGTTGGTTCTCGGCCCCATGTTCGTATTCCATACGAACAAGTCAGGTAGTCGGTCGTTGGACGGACTACAAAGTGCTACCAGGTGTAATGGGCCAACTCTGTGCCCACTACTTCGGCTTACACGTTAGCGCACGTGTACGAGGAAGCGTAGTTTGCTTAAACTTAGGTTAACTATACTTTCGTCCGAAAGTATAGATTTACTAAAATAAGAAAAGCTAAAAGCCGTTTTGGGTTAAAATGAGAACTGTAATTTATGATTTAGGTCTGGACTGGGTTTCCTCATAAAACTGATATCCTATATGAAAGGTATTCTGCCATCCGATGGCTGTCAGAACCCTGCTAATCTAATGGGTAGAAAGAAATGGCTTATCTACCAATAGGAAGCCTAAATGCACACAGACCAGTGGTCTGCAAAGTGTAACCATTGGTGTGTCTTACACCAACGTTCGAGAACCCTCCATGTAACCAAGTGGCTACGTGTATGTAACCCCGTTACAGTGTATCTCCAAATCGGCTAATGACGTTGCCTGGATTCGGTTAGACCTCTTCGTCGTGAGGACTTGACTCTTCTCATCTTTAATTCATGGGTTGTTGCCCCAGTTATATGTTGGCCAAAGGCCCGTTCAGCTTCCGTCCACGTGGTATCCAGAAAGGGGAGAGGCTTAAATAGGTTAATGTACAGATCATCGATCTCCCGCCAGCACCACACCCGGTCCCGCAGTCGGCCAAATTGCTGCTGTACAAATCTTGCTGCTGCTGACTTCTCTGGGGTGGCTGTAGCCATCCGCCGATGAGATTCCTTGTCCCGCTGCGGTTTCTTCTCTCGTCTTTCGTGAAATGCTGTCGGGGAGACACTAACCCGGGGACACCACTTGATGATCTACCCACGTCGTCCAAACCCAATAATACTGGTCTTGTTTCGGAGTAAGTTAGAGAAAGGCATGCTTCGTATTTTGGGCCTTGCTATCCACCGCTATCGACATTAGGCCGATTCCTCCGGTTTTCCTGGGTGCATACAGGAGGCCTGGGTTTACCTAGTACAGGCTGCGCTCCACTGACGTCGAGTGTTGCCACAAAACCTGTTTGTGCAGATTCAAGAGCTGCTCTCCCGCCCACTTCGGAATCTCAAATACTACTGCCGTCAATAGTATCGCAGGTAGCACGATGGCGTTTAGAATTATCGTTTGCATATTGACACTAGTAGCTAACTTCGTTGCTGTCGCCAGCCGTCTGCGTATATTCCGAATGCGCAATGGCCAATTGTGCGCTGTCATATCGTCTGTTCCAATGAGATAGCGCACCACGTCTCCTGGCTGCAACACTGGGATGCCGTACATCTCGTTGAGCTGAATAGCTGTGTTCAGGAGAATGGTTTTGCTCTTCGATGGTTGCGCTCGTAGGCCAGATAGATCTCCAAATCGGGTTACTATTCTCACCGCTTTATCGCAATTAACGTGCCTGGGTGAGAAACAACGAAGAATCGTCGACAAATGCCAAAAATTGATACCTCTCGTTTTGTTTCCCTGGAACTGGGGTCCCTACGAGCCGAGCGTCCTATCGAATCGCAATCGCTAAGATCTCCGCCGCCAGCAAAATAAAGAGGTGCATGGGAACATCCCTGCCGAATACCTGTACGAACCTGTTGAGCGAAGCGACGGCGGCCCCCATTGGCCAATATAAGATACTGATGTTTACATCAACAATTGTCATTCTATGTTCAACATATGTACTATCTCCATCACATAAAATTGTTGATGTAAACATCAGTATCATATATTAGCCAATGGGGCCGCCGTCGCTTCGCTCGGTAGCAAGTTTTGGCCAATCAGAATTGTTTTTGAACCTTGATCGCGGCGGCGGACCGACTCTGGACAGCAAACAACGATATTAAATAGCTGTTTAGGACTAGCCGAGTACCACCGTCAGCGTTGTTAAAAACCCTTGTTTTTACAAAAATAAGGGCGGGTAATTACCTTTTTACGGGTGAATGGGTAAAAAAGGAGGGATAATACAAATGGTTAGAAAAATCTAAATGGTTGGTCGTGGAGAACGAGAAGGGGTTGCCAAGGCAATTACTTTTATCTTTTTAACTTCAAAACTTTGCTCACTTTGGATTTTGATTCCTACCTCCCAACGCTCACCTCTCCAGCTGCAATACCCGCTCGCCTACGATGAGCTCTCTCTCGCCTCCTTCCTCCTCGACCTATGGTTCCCAGCAACCAGTTGTAGACCCCCAGCCACCTGTCCGTCGTGGTGGTCGCCCCAAGACCCCATCTGGGATGAAGTGCTGGTTGAAAACGGCATCGTATCGTGCTTGAAGTGCGAGAAGATCATTCACACGTCTGGAAAGACTCATGTCGAGCGCGTCCGCTATCACTTCGACAAAAAATGCTCCAAGCGTCTTAAGACTCCACTCATCACCTCGGTGTTTCGTCCCGCCATGACCCCGGTGGAGGTTCGCGAGTTCCAAGTTCTTATGCGTGAAGCCGAAAGCAAAAGTACCTCACTTCTAAACTTTCATCACCAAACTCAAGCATCTCTACAGCCACGGTCGCCATTAATCCCCGACAGCGCCACGCGGCTAGCTTCGAGCGCATCGGCGGACGATTTGCGGGACGACGTTTGTCAGCTACCAGGGGTGCCAGAGCGGACAGTGAAGACAGTGACAGTGACGGTGGGGACGCAAACTTCGTCGTCCGTGGAGGTCAAATTGCGGACGAAAGCTCCGTTGGAGACGAGTATGCCGTTAAACGTCTGTGGGCGAAGCGGCGTATAAACGCTGTCGTCTTCTTCCTAGTTGAGTGGGAAGATTTCGACGAGTTGCAGTGGTTACCACAGAAGGATATTTCATGGCAAGCCATCGCTGAATTCGAGCGCGAATATGCTGAATCCGCGTGGGATCATCAATCGACTAGAGGTCGCCGCCGCACGTTGAAACGCGAGCGACCGACCCGTACAAGCCATCGAATTCGCGGTAGGTGACTACTTATATGTACAATAATATCCTCACACTAACGTCCGCTCCCTGAGACGCCAGTTGGCCTGATACTGTATCCAGGCTGCAGAGGAGTTGCTTCACACTGCTTTTTCCTCTTAAATAACATTAATCTCTATATTCCATTGTTTGGCAAATGGGGTGGGTGGATTGCCCCATTATTCCATTGTTCCATTAAAAAAAACTTATTTTACAACCCTGTGCGGATGACCCCCCCCCCTCTTCCAGCCGCTGGGCTCGACGCTGTTTGAGAACGTGAAAATATCGA
This sequence comes from Phytophthora idaei, assembly GCA_016880985.1. Lineage (NCBI taxonomy): Eukaryota > Oomycota > Peronosporomycetes > Peronosporales > Peronosporaceae > Phytophthora > Phytophthora idaei. The sequence continues at coordinate 6,888 of QOKR01001226.1, read as the reverse complement.
GGAACATGGCGCAGGACGGACGCATGGCCGTGGTGGAGCACCTGATCCGCTGCGGACACGGACGCTGGGAAGACGACACCAAGACACGCTGCCGCATCATGTGGAAGAAACCCGCCGAGTGGGCCATCGAGATCTACGACTTTGTCCGTGGAAATGCTAGTGTACTGAAATGATTGGTGCAATATTGATAATCACTTGCGTGTAATATGATGCCATCATTACAGGCAAAAGAGCACGGCATGCTTGGCAACGTGTTCACGGTCTACGAGCTGTACGCGGCGGAGGAGACACTCGGCACAAGTGAGTTAGCCAGATAATGAGGGGAGTGGGTGCTGAGTCGTTGTGTGGATTGACGCAGATATCCACGGGATGGAGCCCTGGCTATTGCGTGAGGCACTTAGTGCTGGAAGGGGAAGGAAAGGCGCGGCGCCACGGTGGCTATTGAGAGGCATTGCTGCTGTATCTGATGGTTGGTTGTTGCATTGTTGTCAGGCCACTGTGATTGCTGTGATCGCTGGAGAAACGTGCGAGGAAGACGGTGTCAAGTTCCTTGCTACAGATTAGGTTGCTGCTGCCAATAAGAGAAGATGGCTGCTGCAAGTGAGAAGAGGTTCAGTGGGGTGTCGGTCGTGTAATGATAATGTGAAGCAACGAAGGATGTTTTTATTCTTTCCAACTAAGCCTCGTGGGATGCTTGGGGCGGAATTCGTGGAAAGGGAGTGCGAGGCTTGAGCTGCACCGAGTTTTTCGCAGCAGTGGGACGTGTGCAGGCAGCAATGAACTACTTACTTACTACTTAGTACTGCTCAAGGGCGACAAGACTTACCGGCACAGGGCACAGGTCTGCGTTGTCTACGGAGCTTCCGTACGCGACCAAGCAGCTCATCTCCGCTGCTCCCCGAGTCTTTGGATGTTGTAGCCTTATCGGCTGCTTAGTGGATCGGCCTTCCTTTCTGTTGTGCTGCGGGCGATCATGAGCAAGAATTAGCAACGGTTTGATGGTGAGCTTTGCAAGTGTCACGTCGTATCCCATACTAACGGTACGACTAGCGGTGATGTTCATTTCTTTCTTTTGTGTCGAAGGTGTCGCCGCGTCGCCCAATAACATGTTGAAGCTGGAGAAAGGATCATTCGCCCTTGGTCAGTCTTGAATTTGCAGCTCACAGTTCACAGGTGACAACGATGGCTCCTGGTGTTGAGAAGACGACTTCCAAGATGAAGTTTGCGACCAAGGAAGAGCACCCGGTTGGTGCTTCTCATGGTCAAGGCGAATCACACGGCCACGAAGAAGGCAAGACCGAAGCTACGCACAGCCCTGTGCTCATTGAGCAGCCTGGTGCCGCCAAGTCTCGCAAACTCGATGGCAGTGGGCTGCGAGTCACGATCGTCGCAGCCCGCTGGTACGAGAAGGTGATCCACTCGCTGGTGGATGCGTGCTCGGACGAGTTGGTTGCCAAGGGGGTGGCGGAGGACGATCTGCATCTTGTGGAGGTGGCAGGTGCGTTTGAGCTGCCGTTTGCTGCAGCTCGGCTGGTCCACTGCAAGGATACAAGCCACCGCCCAGACGCTGTCATCTGCATTGGCTGCCTCGTGAGCGACGCCACGCACACGTGCGAGACGATGAGTCACGCCGTGGCGAACGGGATGATGAAGCTGAACGTGACGTCGGACACGCCTGTGATCTACGGTGTGCTGTGCTGCGACAGCGAGTCGCAAGCTCACTCGTGTGTGGAGAAGCGCTCGTGCGGCGCTGGCGAGGACCAGAAGTGCAACCACGGCGTGGCATGGGCCCAATCGGCTTTGGAGATGGCGCATCTGAAGCGCTGCATGGCGGCGAAAAAGTTGGAACGCTGCGGCTGTACTCGCTGTGAGAGTCGCGGTAGTGGAAAGAACAGCAAGCACAAGTCCGAGGAGACAGTGAAACAAGAGTATAGCAAGCACGATATGTGTTTGAACTGCGGTTCGTCAGTGAGAGAGTGCACGTGCAAGGACTGCAAGTGTCGAGTGTGCTGCAATCACCGTGGAGACTGTACGAGCTGCAAGTCGTCGGCTGAAAACTGTTCATGCGAGGATTGCAAGTGCCGTTCGTGCTGCTCCAAGCGCGAGGCCTGTCGTGGCTGCGGTTGTCCTCCGGACAAGTGTTCGTGCCAAGGCTGCAATTGTGCTGCCTTCGCTAGCAAGAAGGAATCGGCTAGCAAGAAGAAGCCGATCTCGCCGACCAAGGACGCGTCGACACAGCAAACCAGTTCACCCACCGAACACCTGAGCAAGCACGGGACCAGTTCGTCCAGCGAGCACCCGAGCAAGCACGAGAGCAGCACCCCCAGCAGCGGTGTGAAGCATGGTGAGTGCGCTAGTTGTGGCAGCCCCAGTGGCCAGTGCAAGTGCGGTTTGCTGCACTAATGGACGACAGCAGTGGTGGGTGTAGTGGTGGTAGGTGGTGAGACGCTGAGAAGGAAAAACATCTCGAGCCATCTACGAATGCATATCCGACGCGTCCAAGAGGATAGGAGAGGACTGCCGTTGGAAAGAGGCGGCGAAGAAAAGAGCAGAAGCAGCAGAAAATCATGTCGCCGAGCAGAGTTTTAGTTTTGCATGTGTAGGAGCTGCAGCTTGGCTGCCAACAATGAACAGACCGAGGACGTACTTTGAAAGGTGTGCGTTGTGGAGCAGTCAAAGGGTGACTTGAACCGCCCAAGACGACAGAGCTCTTAATAGCCATCGTCGCATATGGGAGCGACGTCTGCGAACTATGAAGAAGAATGTGAACGCCACCCACAGACCACAACCGTGACGTGACGGCCGAGAGCTCACTTTTCAAAACGATGGCGATCGGAACAATGACCAATGTCAAGCACAACCTGAAGGAAGATCCACCTGGGCTAGGTGCTCCAGTGCGTGGTCGAACTGACACGCACCTGCCGTCTGCCGCTCACGAAGGAGAAGGCAAGACTGAGGCCGCTTCCAGCGGTAGCTCACAGGTGAGCGTACGTGGCGGTGGTGAGAGTGGAGAGCACAAGCCGGGGAAGCACCAGAGTCACGGTTGTTGCAAGAGTTGCGGGTCGTTGGCGAACAAATGCTCGTGTTATGGAATGCGAGTGTCAAGTTTGCGCTAGCAATGCTGGAGCCGCAAAGGAGATCGAGCCTCCGATCAAGTCGGCCACGTCGTCGACTGTTGTGTGTGGTGGTGGATGCATTGCCGCTGGAGGGTGTCCGGGGGGTGAGTGTCCCGCTGGCAATTGCAAGTGCACCAAGCAAGTGCGGACATGGTAACGAAGGCGACAAGAGCGTGGCTGGAGGAAGCTGTTCTGCGTGTGACTGCCCGTCGGGAGGAAACTGCCCTTGCACGAACTGTAAGTGCCCAGTTTGCAAGGCCACGTAAAGCTATAAAGCTGCAGTCGACCTATGAAGGAGAAGGTCGAGTTCGTCGAGGAAGGACGCGGTAGTGACATCTTTCGCACGATAAGCTAAAGCAAACGAACGTAGCATTCATTCATATAAAGCTGTTTCTCATTCGGTCAACCTTAGTTTCAGGCCCTACCGCCGCTTAGGTGCTGGCCATGAACACGCAGCCGTATACGCCCGTATCGATGACCATACACTCGGAATCCTGCTTCAGTCCGCCCTGAATCTTGGGACAGCTACCGAAGATAGTACCTGAGCACACCGACTCCGGCGCGCAGAAGTCCGGGTTGGCACTCACGATACTCACGGGGTGTCGCCTGCAGGGTTGTTGGAGCAGTCCAATGGAGCCTCGTAGGTCACGGTGGTCGGCACGTTGTCCACCGTGTACGGCCTACAGCCGCATACACCCGTCGGGGGCAGGTCACAGAACGAGCCGAACTGCAGTCCGTCCTGAGGAGCGGGACATTTGCCCGTGGAAACCTGCTTTACGCAGACCGGCTCGTTAACGCAGAAGGCGCCCTTCAGACCCTGTACGCTCACTGCAGTGCTCTCCGTCGTGCAATTACTGTACGGGGTGATCGGAACGGGAACGGCTGGCGTTGGCTTCGTTGTGGGTGCCACGGTTGTGGGCTCTGAGGTTGGAGCTTCGGTGGTAACCTCGGGTGTTGGGACCTCCGTCGCGGCGCTGGTGTAGGTCTTGCATCCATATACGCCGGACGCGACGACACCGCAGTAGGATCTATAGGGGAGACCCTCCTGAGCTGCAGGGCAGGCGCCAGAGCTGAAAGTGGCGATGCAGGACAAGCTGAATTTGTCGGGTCTGCTAAATGTCCTCGATGGAGTAATTGACTGCCCCGGTCGCATTGCGACCATGACCACGAATCACTCCGAAAAGCTTGACCCCGCTCTCATTCGCCCGGGTCGTGTGCACAAGAAGCTGATGCTTGGACACATGGATGCCACCCAAATCCAGAATATGATCGAGTACTATTTCGCGACCTTTATTACCTCGACACAAAGCGAATTACAGGGAAATACTATCAACGACGGAAGTGCACCGGTTACTCCTGCTGCCGCGGAGGCCTTATGCTCCGAACACGATGGTGTCGATGCCGTGCTAAACGCAATCTGCCAGATGCCGATGGCTGTATCCACCGCAGTAGATAGCGCATAACATTTTGAGCTGGGATTACGTGAGACGCTGCTTATCTTCGTAAAAATGGGTATCGATAATGCATTCCAAGTGAAGTTTGGAGGCGCAAGTGGAGAGCCAAACCAAGGCAGACTCTCACCACATCGAAATGGGCAACATCGCAAGCAGGCATTTAGCAATAATTATGATTGCATATTTATGCGAAGCAATAATAAATATTGCCGTAGTTTTTATTTTATTGGTCGTTATCTACAAGTACTTGTACTATTAATATACGCCTACGGCTTCCGTCCAATCGCCGGCTGTGACGAGCTACCGCAGTCAAACTAGCAAACAATAAAACAAACTTAAATAGTATACTATATTCTTTAATTGCTTGCCTGCAACTATCTTACGTCAACGAACACCACCAGGTTGGTGGCACCAACGCAAGAAATAGCTCCCAATTCGTGTGAGTAACTTCTTTCACGTGAAATTGTTTGTGATGTTAGCGTTACTGAGCGGAAAACGCCAACAACAGACTCATTGGTCGCACTACACCGGAACGTAACCTCGCTTACTTAGAAGTAGAGTACTTAGTATTACCTTGAGTGAGCTAAAATATGCATTGATCATGAGTGAAAACAGTGCTTTAACTGCGACAGAAGAAAATGGGACCGCAATTTGCTTATATTGTGCCATTTTGTTGTGGATCGATCCAATACATGTAATATATATATTGCAAAGCCAATGCTTTATTGAATTGCAATATGTTTTCCGACCCTTGGATACGGATTGGCAGTTTTTCGCGAATTGAATTGAATAAAACGTCTTAAACGTTATTTACAAGTTTGATATCAGGTATTGTTGCCGATGCACTCCGAGGAGCAAGTTGCTGTCGTTCACATCACCGCCGCCGCAAAATTGAAGCTGAACCCTGAACGCCAGTCCTTTAAATGTTTATGCTTTCGATTTACGTCACAACGGCCGTCCATGACGCTGTAGTGACCACTGACAGTGAAGTTACCAATGCTGACGAAGATGGTGGGAACAAGACGAGCTTACTGATGCAGAGGTCATGGAACAAGACGTTCTGAGGGCTGCGTCGGCGCTTATATCTGTTCTCTGGGAGCTACCGGGCCACCTCCTTTTTCAGAAGTAGAGAAGCGAAATGTGCGTAGGGGGAGGAGGAACTAGGGCGGTGTGGCCTGCATATATGCTATGTCGTTAATACTAAAAAAAAAAAAGACATCCCATTATTAAGGTTTAATACGTCTTCGGTCTGAAAAGGACCAACTAAAAACGTTAAAAATGACGTTATTTTTTCGCTATAAGAAACGGACCAATCTATACCCATGGATATTTGAGGCGCTCCCTACGTTCACCAACTATTTCGTTAAAGAACGGACGCTTGGGCAACTTGCGAGCAATTTATACCCAGTGTGTCCTGATCGCGGAACCACTGGGGAGCAAAAAAAAGTAGTTGGCTCCGCGAGCCGGCGCCCAGCCGAGCAGGACTCCGACAGTGCTGACCATACACTGTTAGTGAGTCCAGCTACACCGGCTTCGAATCAATCTGATTGTGAGAACTCACCGGCTCTTTTCGTTTACAGTCGTGACAATCCCGCACACGGTACAGTAGACCCAAGCACGGAATTTATGGTTTCCTGGAACAGCCGGCTGTCATTCAGTCAAGGGCTGTCTCCACTTTTATCGATTGTGGTGCATCGTTCAACGCAGTCACGTCCCAGCTTGTCAAAAAGCTTGGTCTACGCGTAAAGGACCACACTACATCTCTCTCCACCAACAGAATAAGAACTGGGCGCTCCGAATTCGGGAGATTCCAAGACGCCTAGCAACAGCGACATCAGTTGCAACCAGCGTCGAGAACCGAGTCCTCATCCTCAATTCGATAGTGCTCCCGTCGCTCATGTTCACGGCAGCAGTGTTTGAGCTACCGGCATGGGCTGAAACGGAGGTGAATAATCTGTACAAACAATTTCTGTGGGCGCACGCTACATCGACGGAGAAAAGTCGGCATAAAGTCAATCCCGGACTGCTAGTGGCGCCAAGGCAGGCAGGAGGTATTGGACTCGCGTCGGTATCAGTTGCGATCAAGACACAGCGAACTAAACACGCGATCCAGTGGCTAACGCCGCGCAACGATAAGTATTTTATGGCATGGCGACGATGGACTTACAGAGGATTACTGTAACGGGGTTATACACAAGTGGCTACACGTAGCCACTTGGTTACATGGAGGGTTCTCGAACGTTGGTGTAAGACACACCAATGGTTACACTTTGCAGACCACTGGTCTGTATGCATTTAGGCTTCCTATTGGTAGATAA
>QOKR01001225.1:0-11584 GCA_016880985.1 Phytophthora idaei | reverse complement strand
GGACGGCGGCGATCCCCGAAGGTGGCACCACGGGGGGATTGACCGAGCGTGTTGGGGGTTTCCGGGGTTTTACTTCGCTTCCGCTTTCAAACTGAGGCAGCATGCTCTGCAACCAGTTGTAAGCGCTCAGCTAACCTTGACTTTAGCGTCTGCTGCATGGCCAAAGCGCCAAGGCCGCTAGGTAGCGACTGAGTCGCTCCACCACTTTGCTGGGGAGACACACCGGTCTGCACCGCGACACGCAGGACAGATTGGCTTGGAGCGCTTGCCCAACGGGTACGGCTAACAAGACTCCCTGTGCGTTGCCGTCGATCCCAGCGGTACTACAACTCAAAGCGTTCGTGTATGCGCTGGCTCGAGGCTGAGATTGCCTGGGGTCGCGTGCAGAAGATCGGCAAGGCCGACCACCTCCTCGCCCACGGCTGGCCTCCGTAGTTACACGTTGTACGAGTGTTTGCACGGCACCGAGACCTCCCGGGGCGGCCAGGGTCGGTATTGCTGTATGCTGTCAGGGGTCGCTTGGCGAGTCGCCGGACGAGCTGCCCGCCCCTTGCGTGCCACTGAGAGTATACATCTCGTCCTCGTTTGTGTTGCGTGTTGCGGTCACAGCCCGACGAGTTCATACCAAGCAAAACCTTCTGCAGCGGGCAGGTATATAACCTGCTTTTCTAACACTTGTGCCTAATCTCCCTGTCCCGGGCTGGAGCAATCTACGTGTTGTTAAACGAGCAAGGCCTGTGATGGAAGACTCGGAGAGAATCGAAGCTAACGTAGTCTAGCTAGACAGAACTTGAATACCAAATTTCTTCTTCTGCTGTTGTCTTCTGCGTATGACCTGGAAAAACGAGTGAGTAGACGGAGCGAGCACCGGCACACTCCACACAACTCTCGCGTGGAATGCGCTACTACAAACTACCTCCTCGAGGGACAGGATGTACTGCGACCCCTGCATTATAACTGCGTAGAGTAAGTCCTTGACGGTCAGATGTTATCCGTCCTCGAACCACTCCGTCGACGCATCACTAGCGATCTCGTGCCATCAAGCACGAGATCGTTTTGGGAACGAAGCTTTATTCACGGTACCCGTGCGCGAGGGCTTCTATAGCAGCACCTGGCGGAGCCACAGTGATGCGCCAGCGGTCGACTGCCTGGAACACCTCCTGAATTTGTGTAGTCGTCCGGCGAGGTTCGTCGTCGTCATTAACCACTTCAACGCTGAGTGGTCCGTGATGATAGTGAAGGATCGGCCGTAAAGGTACGGCCTGAACAGCTTCACCGACCACACCACTGCGAGACATCCCAACTCCGTGATCGAGTAGTTCGACTCAGCGTCACTGTTCACATTACTTGCGTAGGCGATAGGCTGCCATCCGCGTCCTTGGTCCAGCATCAGGCAGGCACCAAGTCCCACCTTACTAGCGTCCGTAACCAAGCGGAAGGGCAGCGCGAAGTCCGGGTAGATGAGCAACGGCGTCGTCGTTAACGCTGCCTTGATCTTTTCGAACGCGAACTGCTGTTCCCCCGTCCACCCCGACTCGTGGTCCTTCTTCAGGAGTCGCGTCATCAGGGCCATGATCGAACCGAAGGCCTCGATGAACTTCCGGTAGTAGCCGGCAAGAGGTACAAATCATTTGACTTCCCCGGCGTCACTCGGTCGTGGGAATTCAGCCACTGCTGTCACTAGTTGTTGTACTGGTCGCACGCCCTTGTCGCTCAGTTCGTGTCCGAGGTATTCGATGGACTCCGTAGCGAACACACACTTCTTCAATTTCAGTGCGAGCCCCCCCCCCCCAGCCGAGAGTCGCTCCAGTACTGTTGCTAATTCCACCACATGCCATTCCACGCCATTACGCGTGAACACCACGATGTCATCCAGATAAACCAAGTATGTGAGCCACGTCAACCCACGCAGCACGCCATTCATCATGCACTGGAACGTGGACGGCGCGTTCATCAGGCCAAAGGACATTCGCGTGAATATGTACAGCCTTCGCTTAGTTGTGAACGCCGTCTTGTCCTTGTCCTCCGGCGCCATACCGATCTGCCAGTATCCCGAGCGTAGATCCAACGTAGTAAACAGTCGCGCGCCACCAAGCGCTTCCAACGTCTTGTCGATGGGTGGTAGTGGGTAGACATCTTTCTTAGTGATCTTGTTGAGCGCGCGATAATCAATACAAAGCACACTTCGCCATCTTTCTTCTTGACTAACACCACAGGGAATCCCCACGCACCGTTGCCTTCTTCAATTACATTGGGCTTGAGCATTTTGTTCACGTTATCGTCAACGATGGCATCCTCTGTCTTCGCCTGGCGACGCCTCTTCAACATGATCGGTGCCGTCTGGCGCGTATCAATATGATATTGCATGTCACGGGCGGGCAGTCGCCGTGATCCATCGAAACTTTCCTGTAGGCTCGCAGTAACCGGATGATCAGGGTCAGGGTACTGGTCTCTTCGATACCTACTCGCACCTCGTCTTCATTGTCGAGCGGAGTCTCGTCGTCACCCAAGTCCTTCAGCCACGCGCTCAGTTTCTCGCGATCCATCTCACCACTCATCGTCAACACTTGCATGTCCTTCTCCAGCGGGATCCACGCACCGAGCTCCTTGCTGGGTAGTTTCACCTTACCACCATGCACGTTGATTGTAGGGGCCGCAACCTTTCCGTGCCTGTTCTTCGTCACCGTAGCTGCCAGCATCACCGCTTCACAGCTTGCAGTAGGCACGAAGATGACTTCCTCACCGTCCGGCGCAACCACCGATACCTCAACCGGTGTCACGGTTCGTCGTACCAGTCGAGTGCGTTGCACTAGTCTCACTGCTGCTATCTTGGCGTCACCGTCGTTAGCGTCCGTCCTGAAGGGAATCACGATTCGCTCCCTCGCGTCTTCGTAACGCACTTCGTTTCGCTCAAAGTTCATTGTGGCCTTGTGTTGCTGCATGAAGTCGACACCGACCAGAAACTCATCCGTGCAGCCATCAATGATGCACGCGGACACCGTCACGACTTGACCGAAGATGTTCCGCATCTGGAACGTCCACACACCGATGACGTCCAACAAGAACCCGCCGATCCCTTCCCCAACGTCTACGGGTGATGGTTGTCTCGATTGTTCTCCACGCAACATCCAATCCGTTCCAGCTACTGAGTACCTTGAGCCTGAGTCCAACTTGACGGGTAATCGCTCGCCCTCCACGTCCATTGTCGCCGTCGGCAGTCCGTCCTCGGCCATCGCACCCAGTTCGCCACAGTCACTTCGGTCGCACCTCGCTGGCGCCGCACTAGCCGAAGCTTTGTGCGCTCACTTCTCCGACGATCGTCGCCCTGACTGTTGCGAAGCTGCTGTTCTCGTGCAAGTTCTGCACGAGCTTCACGGCTCTGTTGCTCTCTCCGCGTTCGTCGTTCTGCGTCGAGTGCCACCACCACCACCACCACGTCCACTTCGTCATGCGCCAGCGCTTCCTTCGCAGACCGCCGCTCGACGTCCTGGACCCGCTCTTGCTTTGACCGTTTCCGTCTCGGCCTGGTCACGCTACGCGTCTGGGCTCCACGTACCCGATCGGCATCACCGTCGGTCCCCTCGTCACCCGAATCTTCATCACGTCCCGACGCCGTTGCCGCCGTACCGCACACCCTCGTCGTCTCCCGTCCTTCCGTCACTACCACCGCCGATTCTTCCGTCGCACTCTTGTTGCTGACGCCCTCCACGTCGTCATCTGCCACTACCGGGGTGTCGCCTTCCCCAGTTCCTTGTCCTCCACCGAGTACTCCGGTGATTCCGCCTTCCCTAGTTTCTCGTACTTCCCCAGTCTTCCTGGAGTCCCGCCATCGCTGGTCGCACCGTCATCACGTACCACCGTGCCCTCTCGTCGTCTCGTCCCGCCATTTCTCCACCCAGCTGGGTAGCGACTGCTGCCGTCGTTACTTCCTCGATCGGGGCAGACATAATCACGCTTCTACCACCGTCCACTGACCGCCCGTCATCTACCGTCACCGCTGCCACACCACTTGGCGCCGCCGTCTGAGAATCAGCTTATCGCCCGGATGCAGTGATCCCCACACTCTGCCCGTTCCTCGTTTCCCGTTGTTGTACTTGCTAGTACTGGGCGAGAAGCCAGGTATGCCTCGCTACGTGTCTTTGCTTCGGGGTCGGGACACTCCTTCGCGAAGTAGCCGGGCTTACCACACGCGTAACACCGGTAGTCCGTGGTCGGCCACTTACCAGTCCTTGACTCAGTGCCGCGTGCCTGAGGCTCGTCCTTCCCCATCTGAGCCGGTACCTTCGCCTTCCTAATCGCTGCCTTCTGTTTCTTTTTCGTTGGCTGGATCGGCCCCTCGTCCGACTCCGCGGTGTCACTCGCTTCCGCAGTCGGTTGCACCACGCGCACCTTCCCTCTCTTCTCACCGCTGCCACGCTTGCCACCATGGCGTACGTCGCTTTGTGTCCTCACCAGTTGCTCTCTTTTCGTCGGCTTCCAGTATCGGCCGTTCCAGACACGGCCGTCTGGAACATCCCACGTCTCTGTGAACTTGTTGTATACCCCGCGCGGGTTCGTAAAGTACGCCACTTCGGTACTCTCCGTTCCTGTCTGCGCTGCCAGTGCGTCGCCCGCCGGCCCCACGCCTGGAATGATCGCGACTCTGCCCATCGTGCCATCCATGGGTACGGTGTATGCATTTGGTGCCGTCGCCCACGGCTGGCCAATGGTTACCATGCCACGAGCCACGTTGTCGATTGGGTCGTCGATCGCCGTGGCCTTATCTACCGCCTGCTCCAGAGTCGTCGGCACCGGTTCCTGCTTCACTAACATCCGAGTCGTCTTATCCAGGTTTCGATAGAATTGACCTAACAGCGTCTGCTCGCTGACGTGATTAGGTCCCGCGATGTCGCGCAATCCCGCCGCGAAGCCGGCAAACGTCTCGCCTGGACACATCATTCTCTGATATACCCTCCATTCGGACATTACGGGGTCCGGTCGCTCACCGTACCTCCGCATCAATGCCTCTTTCAACCGCGTCCACGTCTTCTCGCTCTCCAGCAGTTCTTGGTCCATCTGGACCCACCAACTTGCAGCATTGTCCTGCAACTTGTTGCCCATGATGAAGTAGAGCTCTTCGTCCGTCCAGTCGCCACGTCCAGAGATACGTGCGCCCTGCACGGCCAGGTCGACCCTCGCAATCCACGTTGAAACCGACACTGTGGGTGAGGGCTTGTACGCTGCGAGCTCCAGGCTCTTCGCGTTCTTCCGTCGATGCCGGTGTCGTGCTCTCCGCGGCCGGTGTGCTGCGTTCGCCCGTCGGCCTCGCCTCCTCCGTGCCGACGTCGTCCATCGCGGCTCGACTCGCTCTGTCGTCGTTGTCACAGTCGCTGTAACCGCTGTCGCTACTGTCGTCGACACTGCTGTCCGGTGATGGCCGCCGTGGCGCTCCTGCACCAACTCCCGACGCCCGTCCGTCATTAGTTGTCGTCGGTCATCCGCGTACTGTCACTGGTACTGGTGCTGGCTGTGCTAGCGGTGGTCCAGCCGGCGCCAGTTGCTGTACCATAGGCGCTGGAGCGGCCTGTCGTACTGCCGTTCCTGTCGACTGCAGCTGCAGAGCTGCCACTGGTGGTGCCGTCGGCGCTGCCCTGGTCGTCTCCATGGCTTCCACGCGGGCCTCCAGGCTCGTCATCGTCGTCATCATCTGGTAGAGGGCCGTTAGCAGAGCTGCCGCGTTCGCCTGCTGCCCGTTGCCGACCCACCACCGTCTCCTGTCGCTGCATTCACCGCATGATTCCTTCCGTCTCGTCCAGCTGCCAATGGTGCCGGTCCCATTGCCAGAGCCGTCCTCCGTCACTACCTGTTGCTACGTTTGGGGCCTGATCTTGGGCTTGGTCTGTCGTTGCCTGATCTTGGGCGGTCACCGCTGCTGGTTGTTGCCCTGGCGGTTGCATTGGCGCTGGACCGCTCGTTCCCGTCGCCGGAGCCGGCGAAAGTGTCGTTCCTGTCGTCGTTGTGTCTCGCGGCGGGGTCCCTGGTGATAGCATAGAGCGCGTCACCATTCCCGTAGTCGTCGGCGGCGCCATAATTATTCGTGCTCTTGCCATACGTAGGGCCGTAACCGTAACCCGAATGTAACTTTCGTACTTTGCGTAACTCGTTGGTCGATCTTCGTGTAACAAGGCCCCTGTATGACCACCATGTACCGTGTCTTTTGTTCCTCTGCACGCCGAGGTTGGTCGCTCAGTGCTGATCGCAGCCCAAAGTCCGGATGGCCGACGATGAACAACTTTGTTCACCGCGCCGGTGTGTGACCCACTGATCGCACACCTACTTTATTACCGTCCAAATACAACCCAATGCATTTTCTACGACTATGACTCACCGTGCACTAACGCAACACTAGCGTCGCCAAATGAAGCTCACAGCCGGCGCTCACTTAGCCACTTGGGTGTACGCCCCGAGCGCCTACCCTCACGAACGCAGCCGTCAGCAAACTCGGACTACCAACGTAGTCCTGCGCCAGTCACTCCACACGTCGCCAATGTCCACGTCCGCAGTGCACAGTCTGTTGCCAATGCCGTGGCCGTGCCGCCACCTCAACACTGGCGTCTCTTCACGCCAACCTCAAACTTTTCACTTCCGGAGTGCAAATCTCTAACACCTTAAGTTCAGACCGCGCAGGCTCCAACTCTTGCTGCTCACAATGGGAGTTTCGGACTTCTGCCACTCTCGGCGCAAATTTCCGACTGAGACCTTCTCGGCTTCGCTCGCATCGTCCGTTCCCAACGTATCTTTCGATCTTGGGTACGATAGGCACGTGCCTCCTCCCGTCACGATGCCAGCCGCCTCGTACTACCCTTCGGCAGTACCCGTCGTTCCACGCGGCTTCCGCTACTCGCACAGCCGTCCGTTCCATTCTTGCCCATCTCACCGTACTCGTCGTGAGTCATCACACTCGCCTGCGCAACTGCACTACCATTCTCGTCTGTGCCACCGCACTCAATCGTACCATCACGCCACCATCCTGGCCAGTGCTGTCGCACTTGCCGGTCGTACTGCACCCGCCAGCGCTGCATCTGTTACAGTTGTATGACGTCGTTTCTACCTCTCATATTATGTAAATCCCGCTATACCGACAGCCAAGAGTTCACATTTTGAAGGGAGTTAGTATTAGTCGTGCAGACCGCAATCATGATTTGTAGCCGGTATTGTAATACTTATCTTTGACGAATTTTATCCGGTATATTTTCTTGGCGATGGAGGGTCTTGCGTATCATCTACCAGCGATATCGCGATAGGAGAGGAGGTTTACCTCCCAGCCTCGGTAGTTAGGAAACCAACGGGAGTTCGGCCATGCGTGCCTCTAATATCACTTCCTCAATCCCACCATTCGACTCAAAAGCATAAACGTGCCTACGGGATGCAAGATCGGAAAGATACGGCAAGCACGGTGAAGCTGGAGAAGGTCTCACTTCGAAATCAGCGCTGGAGAGCGCAAGTGCTGAGAAACCTGAGTCTGAAGACGCAAAAGACTTGGAAGTTGGGGCGTAGCGCGCCAGCGGTGTGATGAATTGGCGTTCCGGTTCGACTCAGTGGAGTACAGAAGAGAACGGAACAGACGCCAAGGAACCGACGAAAGAAAGCTGCACGACCTCGGTGGATGACGGCTAGAAGCAGCTGGACGGGTAGTACAGACAGGAGGAACGCCTTCGAGTCTGTGGACACTGCTCATTTCGGCGGTGCTGAGCGGGCATTTGTAGCCCCAGTAGTAGAAGCGGGCGACGCTGGAACGCTATCTACCTACGCCTAGCAGTCGTACATGTAGAGGAACCGTTGGCTATTGGAGGACGGTAAATAAAATAGGTTGCGCTGCCAGTCGGGCACGCACCGGTGCGGGTGATCAGAGTTGACCCCGACGGCCATCCGGATCTTGGTGCAATCGGCGCTGTGCGAGCTCGACCTGTCCGGCGTGCAGGGTACAGCAGAAGACACGTTACCTTGTGTGGAAAAGTTGTCACACGCGTGTCGACTATGATACACGGCTGTCTTGTCGGGCCTCTCATCTTGAAGATTTTCTGCAGCTGATTTGGAAGAAACTCACCGTTTGAACTAGATTGAACTCGCGTGTGATCGCCGCCGGTCAGATTTAATATGATTGCGTTTGATTTACTACACCTTTGCACGGTGTTATTCACAAAGTCAACACTCAAAATCAAAAAGTGCGCACTCAAAATCAAAACATCCTGTGAAAATTGATTTTGACTGCTTATACATTTTAATAGGATATGTTTATCCGGTGCATCTTGCGCCACATCCGGACTACGCCCTCGCTGGACGAGGTCGTGGTGGTGCTCGACAACGCGCCGTGCCACACCAGCGCCAATGACGTTTTCGAGGAGGAGGAGTTCCAGGACGCTGATATGCTAAAGCTGGGGCCGTACTCCCCTATGCTGAATCCTATAGAGAACGCCTATAAAAGTGCTGTGAAGCGCTATCTCGCGCGACAGCGACCGGCAATCCTGCACGTGCCAGAGGATACTACGATTACAGAGCATCGCGCTCGGTATCTTGAGCTCGCTGCGGATCCCCTCTTCGCGGAGGTGGTGACGCCGGACCTGTGTAACCGCGCGTTTTGCCACTCGCTGCACCACCATCAGCGTGCACTGCGCTTCGAGGACATGGAAGTCGGCATGTAGTGCAGTACAATTAGATCTGACAGTCGATATGCTTTATAAAGGTATTACTTCTGACAGGTTTTTGATTTTGAGTGCGCACTTTTTGATTTTGAGTGTTGACTTTGTGAATAACACCGTGCAAAGGTGTAGCATTGCTACTCAAATTTCAGAGCTACATCGTGCAAGGCGCGACGTTGTTATACATGTACCTCATTTATTGTAATCACAACCCGTTTTGTCCTATTTGAAGTCTAAATCGACCTATATGACGGGATTTACTCTATTTATCCAAGTTAGTATATAAATTCCTCAGCTTACCCCTTGTTAGCCCAAACATGTATCTCTATCAAAGTCGATCATAGAAGGCGTTGACTGGTAAGCTGATATGTAATTAGACCGGAATGCCCCAATAGAAGAAGGCATTCTGAGGGGTTTATTTATAAATCGACCGCGGTTTGGTGATGGCAAATCCCTTGAGAGTGAGTAAATCCGAAAGGACGAAAGAACTGCAAAAACTACTACCAGTAGTAGAGACTAGTGCAACCTATCATACACTGTATGATGCATTATGTTCAAGACCTGCAGTCGAAAGTAACGGTTGATGGTGTGACGCTACCTAATATCACCGTTTTGGTCAACTGGTTGGAGGAGGTATTCCCTCCTTCCAGTCCAGAGTCGTGAGAGAAACATTGGGTTGTGGACAGGGTGGGCGACATTTCTCCCGCAATCTGAGCGAACTAGAGGCAAAATTGACAAATCCCGAGCCATAATACTGAGTCCTTGGCTGCCAGTTTTCAAATTCCCCCGGACTTCACTGCTCGACTCTCAAGCACCATCACCCGTCAACCGTTTGTGCTGCAGTATGAGTCTCAGGCCGCCTAATAGTTCGGCACTGGGTGACATTGTGGTCGGGAATGTCATTCAGCGTACTACGTGGAAAACCCGTGACAACCTGTCTGCTCGCGTTGGGTATATCGCACGCAACAGCATTACCATGGCAAACACTTATCAACAGCAGTCCAGACGTCACAGATACCGCTGCGGACCGTACCATAAACCTTTTCAGGACAATCCATCTGAGAACGCCACCAAAACCCCTGTCGAGACGCCCAAGAGCGTCGCGCTTTCATCATCCGTCGCCAAGCTTATCGGACTGACCGGTTTATCGTCAGGGCCAAAACGAGCTGTATGCATTACGTCCGATCTCAAGACTGTAGAGAGCATTGTTGCAAGGATTGGCGGAGCCGACCACCATGTCACGGCTGAGTTGCAGCCAGCCATCGTGGTTGATGCCTTGAAGAAGAAGATACACCACCGAGAGCGCTCACGTCTTTATCGAGAGAAGCTGACGCGAGTCGAGACTGAAGTTAACGATGCCATCACCAAACTGAGATCCAAAATTAAGAACCTCGAAGCGAAAGGCAACGATGCTGTTCGCCTCCCAACAATGCTGACAAGTTGGGCTTTGGCATCCGAGTACTTTCGTCAGTTCGACTGCTACATTTCCTCACCGAGAACGCTGTACAAAATGGCGTCCAAGTTTCTCCACGAGATCATGGCACCAGACGTCGTGGACGACCCACTATTCGGTGCTGACGCGCAGCTAGAGAACTGGAGGCTACTCACTCATTACTTTGGAGATGTCAGCGTGGATCTGAAGGGTCTGAAGACGTCAACTACCGATAATTTGGTTGCTGATACAGTCACTAGAGTGACCATCATGAGCAACACGCTGCGTCTAGGATTCCCGCATCTTAACGGCGATGGTGTCGGTGGCACCAATAGTGGTATATGGTCGCCTATTGCTGCGAAAATGCTGGGCAAGAGACTTGTTATGCGAGGATCGGTGTGTTTCGGCTGGGACGCCACAACAGGTAAAGTGGTGAGCCTGCACTCGCAATCGGACATGATAACCCCAATGCTGAATCTGCTAGGGAGTTTAGAGGACGTTTCTTGCGCTTTCATCAAAGCCCGAGTCTCACCTGGCTGCACATTTGTTAGAGGTGACTAGCAAACGATTCAGTAATTCATAATAATCTGTCAGCACCTTCCAACTGATATAGTATGCTGTATTCCAATAGCTGAAGGTACACTTATCTCCTCCTCTGTAATGAGGCGGTGAGGAACATGAAAACCTCACGTGTACACGTAGCCATTTCGACGGGTAAATACTACAGTATCATAGTATGTAAAGTATGATCTACGATCAATTGCATTCATATGAACATTCCCAATCTGCAATCTGTTATGGCTGCTCTGTTGCTTGGTATCAAAGCTTAAAAAAACAACCGAAGTTTCTTTAATATGGAGACTTGGCAACTTAACTAACGTGGACAATACCGGATATTTGCTTGTTATTGTCCATTCAAATAGCAATGAGCGGGGTCGAACTACTGAGGATAAGGGGTCCAGAATGCTCTAACATGCTCATTGTAGGGGAGGCGGACGAGAAGACGGTGGATGTCAGGTTTGAATTCGAGACGGTTTTAAGAAATAAGCTGCATGTCCAACGCCAATTCATCCAATGGGCTCAGTTTGTTTGCACGTGCTCGCAGACCGCCGAAGCTGCTCAATCCGCCGATAGCTCAACACTCTAATGATCCCAACATAACTTTAAAGCTGGTTTAGCTGAGAAAGTTATAGTTTTTGGTGGAGTCTTAGCAGCTCTTGCGTGGACAGACTTACTGAAGAAATACATTCGAGGGAAGAGCTACCTGCTCCCACCGGATCACCAACTGCGTCCACTGAATCAGTAGAGACGCCGCCTGCGCCTCGCTTTCATATGGCGCCCACTGCCCGTACACGACGCCAACTTGTCCTCCATCCATCTCCGTTTATGTTCGCATCATTCCACCCTCAGTGAGCCATTCCACGTTTTCTTGCGGGGAGGCAGCATCTCGACTACGCTGATTATCCTCAGAGTC
>QOKR01001224.1:0-11587 GCA_016880985.1 Phytophthora idaei | reverse complement strand
TCCGTAGGCACCGATCCAGTTGTTCACCAGAGTCTCGTGAGTGCTGCGCACGCCGGTATCGATCGTCCCGACGACCACATTCTGACCGGTAGTGCTTGTCGCCCAGACATTCGTCGCCTTGATTTTAGTGGCACCCCAACCAGCAGTGGCAGTGTTGCTTGTTGAGTCAGCCGTGGGCTGAGGAGGGTCCAGAGTAATGATGACGTCGTAGATAATCTTCTTCACCGACAGCAGAGCGAGAATTCGCTCGATGAGTACAAGCGGGCAGTCCAACACTACGATCGTGTTGCTGATCCAATTGTTCGTGTACTGAACTGCCGCCGACCTAAGTAGATCCGTCACAGGACGTTGCGACTGCTCTGCGTGTTGCTTGAGCGCGTCGACGATGTTCTGGATATTCTGAACTCGCTGATCCTCCGTCCAAATAGCGGTGTTATTATTGGCGACAACATCGAGGATCGACTTGGTATCGTCATCCATGACAACGATGATCTGGTGCGAATTGTACGGGAGGTTGCCCACGGTTTCCACCAGGGACGATACTGCGGTAGACGTCACCGTCCCCACTGTTGTCAAGAGATTGCCAAGTAATCCGGCCTGAGCCCCCCGCACGACAATCGTCAGCATAGTGATGACCAGCAGGAAGGACGCGAATTTAAGACGCGTCATGGTTTTCGTGCTTTTGTTGGCGGGTGTGTTTCTTGGGACTTGGGACTTGAGTTAAGTGGTGTAGCTTGGTTAGACACCTGGAAGGTGAATTGAGGAATGAACTTAAGCAGCATGAAGATTTCTGCTAGGATGGGGGCGGGTAGGTAGATCAAAGTTTCAGCGACGGCACGATAGTGATACAGTAGCGCTGAGACGGATCGATTGAGGATGGATCTCCGCTGTTGCTTCTTAGCCAAGTTTGAAACGGCGGATACTTTCCACGGGGCGTCGTTGGTTGTCGTCGTGTGCCACGTTTACCAGAGCCCGTCGACGGCTCCGTATTTCCTTGGAACTCGTACTGAAGAGCGGCCGAACTAAAGGTAGGGACTCTTCGCTCCGTACTTGACTGTGATGTATCTTCAAAACAAAGTTTGAAAAAAATCGAAAAGTAACCTTGTTGAATTGAAAACATGTTCAAGACGCTTAGCTACAGTCAGAATGACAAGCAAGAAACGCAGCAAGTCCAGCCAGTGTTAAAGCACTAAAAAACACTTCACGCTCATCGACAGGCTACAGAAAGCCGCTGTCGACGCCAACAGTTGACAAGCTTTCGGCTCGCTGTTGATTTCGGTGCGAAAATCAAAGTAAAAAAAAAAACGCATTACATGTAGTTGGCAATGCCTTCTATCATGATACACTTCGAGATTCCTGGGCTTTTCTTCCTTGGAAATTATTTTGTCTAGGGTAGGCACATGAAGTCAGACAACTAGCGTTAAAGCCGTTTATCTCAAGGCTACAGTTCGACATTTTTTTCTGAAAAGTTTGACAACGCGTTACTGCCACCGACGGTGACCCACCGTAGACTACGCGAACGCTTCAACGAGCTGCAAATTGAAAGTGCGACAGTTCGCCGCTTGTTGCTGTACGAACTAGAGAATGTGGGCCAAGGGGGGGGCTCAAACAAATAAAAAACGTTGCGCCTTCGGCCCTTGGAAGCAAAGGCACATAACATGTTGATCTAGCTGTGATCTTGATCAAGGGAGTTTTATTGATTCTTTGAATGTCCATACTGATACAAACATAACTTGATTAATGTAAAACTAGGGCTAATCAGGGGCTACGATAGTGACAAATATACAATAGCGTTTTACAAATTTAAAAAAGATGTTATGAGGACACTCAACAAGAATAAAGTAGTAAAACACTGTCAAACTTCGTTACACAAGATCAGTCAGCTATAACACACGTCGCCGACCTGTATCACATGTGATACCCATGCTCGTCTTGAGCTATATGGCTTCATCAACGCAGCCGCAGCATCTGCTAGCGCTGCCGACTTGTAATCTAGCACGCACAAAGCTGCATGTAAGCCTACTCTACGACTGTAGACTCCATTGTACGAGCGTTTTGGGTCTGGAGGAAGTACAAAAGAGATGTTTGAGCTAGCCGAAAAGCAAATAGGAATCACTCTAAGATCAAATGAATCTAGGATATTGGCACATCTACCGGGGCTTCTGGAACGGAAGAAGTTGCTGGGGAGGAGCACAATAGGGCGCAAAAAGTGTATGCTGGGTGGACTGGAAATGTCGAAATGGCCCTGGAACCTTGGTGGTTCATAAAGAATAACCCATCAAACAAGGTGGAACGCTTGCGTCAACTCCTTTCAAACTGAAAACCTGTAAATCGATAACCTGATTAAGACGGCAACGATTTTGCCAATAAACCCTTTACTTTTTCATGTGCTCTAAGATAACATGGGATTTACGAGATTTATTAAATCATTTCACTTGAAAAAAATTGATTTGTTTGGTGTGCGCCACACACCAGCAATTTCGAATTAATCCCGAAAGCACTTTCTACGAAGCACTACCAGGATGATCTGCAACTGTGCCAACTCGAACATCTCTCATCGCCAGTGAGTTCGTTTTGCTCGTTAGCGACACAGATCGTCTTTTTTAGCACCGAACGTTGTCGAATTGCAAAATTCTGGAAGCTTAACGCTTATCAACCCGGGAGACTCGAATCAATTCGCTCCGCTGGCTCCACGGCCCCTCCCGGGAATGGCCCTCCTCAGTTTCACCCAACATGTACAGGTTGAGTACGTGGACAAATCTTAAGCGCATTGCAAAACTCTCGACTGTGATTTATTCAACAAGTTCTGGAGATTCAAGTAGTCTTGAGGTCTACTACTTTGTGGTGATAAATGGTCTTCTATTTGATTTTTACGTTCTTGAGTCGCCACTCAAGTCGATCCACCGCTATATGCTGGGTTATTCGGTACTTTGGATATACTTACATAGACTAATGGAGCTCCCATGGTCGTATCGCTCTTGAACTTGGTCCGGAAACAAATGGTATCGTAATGTCAATAACTATGCACGATTCCGGTGATTACCATGAGCTCGTCCCTGCTACTTGGGTCATAATATGATATTACCATGAGCCTCGTCCCTGTTACTTGGGTAATAATATATATTATATAAGGGAAAACGTCAGTTTAGTAGCCTCGTTCTGGTGCCCTCACTACGTCCTCAATATCTTTGCAGCCAAGCATCCGATTGACAAATGACGGGTATCGTTGAAACGAGGAGAAACAGACAGAGTTTTGGGATAGTTTAAAAGACACAATTGCCGCACGTGATAGCGTCTTATAATGCTTTCACTTTGATTCCGCGAATTGGTGCCCTTGCCAGTTTAGTAGCCCCCTTGACTTCATCAAAGTATGCTTCGGCTCACGAGAAAGGGCGATATGGAGGGCACAGTCTGCCGGGGACCAATAGAAATCGTCTGCCGTGATTTGACTCGATATAATAGGTTAAAAGGGTAGGCTATGGTTGTCACTTATTTACCTAATGCAGCTAACGACATCCGATGACCTTGTCGGCGCCCGTCTCGATCCACCCGCCCTGCCCAGGAGCACAGAGTGCCTGTGGGCGCCTCCATTGGTTACGGCGTGGATGCCACGAACCTCGAGAGGTTCTCATCCGGGTTCTGAAGTAGCCAATGACCGACATCATTCACGGCGTGTGAGAACACGGTCTCCCATCTCGCGTCGGAACCACGATCACGCGACAGGTGCACTTGGACGCTCCGACGGACATCCATGGCCATGTTGGCTAAGGTGTCCGCCATCTTGTTGTACGCACGGTAGTGATGCCTCCAGGACAGCACCGGTATCTGATCAGCTAAGCGCTGACTCAGGTGATAGAAATTTCTGAGGTGTGCGGTATCCGCAGTCGCTGTTGACGCAAGATTAAGGCACTGTCGCCGATCACGTGGAGAGAAGCCCACACGTTCGGCCAGCACGCCTTGAGCCCCATAAGGAGCCCCATAGATTCAGCCACGTTGCTGGTCGTGCGAGGTGGCCCGTAAGCCTTGCTGCATACCCAGCAAAGTTCGAGGCCGGTGCAATCCGTGCCCACGCGAAGCACCACCGAACTCCTGTCGCCAGAGCCAGGGTTCCCTCTCGACCCCCCATCAAAGAAAAGCAAGTAGTGTAGGCCTTGGGCCGGACCCACCGTGGCAGGTACTTCACAGCTGTCCTTCAGCATCTTGCGTAGTACATAGGCAGCCTGCTCATATAACGGGTTGGTAGAGCATCGCGTGAGGTGGTGGACCACTGTCTCGTAACCTTGGCGCAGGCGAGAGGCCACGACCGCCTTGTGATGTGTCGTACTGACGTCATTGAGCGGGTCGAAGTGTGCCACCCGCCACCTCCATACGCCATGGAAAAAGAGGGCCGCCCCGATTCGCCAACACCTCGGTGATGACCGGTGTGAAGTGGATCAGATCTCCCTCCGTTATGAAGGGATAAATGGCTGTTACCATTGGCCACACGTTGCTAAGAAGTCGCAGGAGTTGTAGCCCGAAGCGTGCTGATATGAGATCGTCCTCACTCAGGCCGGTACAACGCCAGCGTCGAAGAAAAACTACCCGGAGATTCGCTGCCGCTGGGCATGTCCAGAAGACGTGGAAGAATTCCACGGAGCGACGGCGGGCGCTCTCAGCGTGGGGGCAGCCCGGGAACCCAGTAGTATGGACGTAGAGAGAGCAAGCGTAATGCTTGAGTCTGTAGCGCAGTTGCTCCCCCCACGGACCAAATCCAACAACCCGTCTCAAGTGCCCCACTCCAGCCGTACCAGTCCTGCTGCAGCTACCGTACTTGATGACGCCCAGCGCGATCATATTCTGTCCGAGCTCGCCTTCCCTTGTGGCGTGAGCCTGCAGCAATTGCCGCCTTGAAGTGGAGGCGAGAACGCCACCAATGGCTCTTAGCCGTGCGAAGATAAACCTGTCTACCCACGCGGAGGTGGTGATGGACCGCACTGACTGCGACGTCCGGACGAAGCGGCCCCGCCATGAACCGAAGGAGCTACCCCGTACTCTGTATCCTGACGCCACGGCGCCAACTCGTCGTGTCATTCTCGAGTCACGCTGTCGGGGGCCGGTCAAAGTCCAGCTCCACCGTTGCCGGGTGATCCGTCGGTTGTGCAGTGACCCTGACTTTCGCACTGTGAGTGGCCGTACTCAAGAGCGTGGGAAAATGAGTGACCAGCACTAGCAGGAACCTAGGCGTGCTTTGAGCCCGTGTACACAGCAGGGTGCAGGCGAGACGCCCATGTCCGTCTCCGGTCCAATGGAGCACGTCGCGCCACGGGAGGGAAGGAGGTCAAAGTAGCTCCCGTTCACTATGCGACAAGCACCTCCATGGTAAAGCCGCAAGTCAGTAATGGTTGCATGCGGCAGCTATCCCGAGCAAAGAGGGCCGTCTAGTCGAACCTCCTCCTGTACTACCGCTCTCCAAGTAGTGGCCATCAGCCGCTCACCGTCTACCAGTAGTGTCCTCCCGTGTTGGGCCCAGTGGAAGGTTAGCATTCCAAAGCAGTGTGCGAGTTGGTAGAGCACTTGCACGTATGGGGCTCGCACAGCCACGTCAACAGGGCCATGGGATACCGTCACGACCAGCTGACCTGTCCTCCACATGGTTTTGCAACGACGGATCTTACGCGGTACGGCGGCCAAGAGGTTCGGCGTGAAGTTAACGGTCGGTTCAATACCAGATACTTCGATGGTGGTGTTGGACAGGAGGACGTCACCGACCACGTGGGCCATGTGCGTCCCATGCAGTGCCCATCTGGCGACCGTCGCTCCCGCCATCGCCAGCAGTTCCGTAGGGAGGTCGGGCACCGCCATACCTCCACTTGTCCTCGGTAGTGCAGCGAGATCTGCATCCAGCCACGTGCGTATACGCGGAATGTCCGTGGCAAAGCATCCGTGTCATACAAAATTGGTGTTTTTTTGCCGAGGCGTGCAACTGTGTTGGCGGAGGGTCACACATGTTGGCCGATGAAGGTCAGTTTGGGAACGATTACTGCCGCCGCAATGGCGCTGCGGTGGCCCACTGACAGGGATTTACAGCACGCCGTGTGCAATCTTGTGACGAGTTGCCTCTCCGCAACATCCCAAGTGCGCTCGGCGTCCCGCCAGCTGCCGACGTGGATTCCCAGATAGCAGCCGGACGCTGGTTGGAGCTGCAGATGTTCAGGTAGCGCGACATCGGGGGAAACCCCTCCAGGATGTAAGGCCACCACCATGGTTTTGTCGTGGTTCAAGGCGAGGCCCGAAGCCGCCTCGAAGGCATCGATGACCGTGAGCAGTTCTGGGACACACTTGGCCGATGCTAAATACACAGCAGTGTCGTCGGCACAGCCCTCAATGGCACCACCGGCAGAGCGAAGTTGAACCCTAGGAAGATGAGGGTGGCTATCCAGTTCCTGATACAAGGATTCGAGTGCTAGGATGAAAAGTAAGGGGGCCAGCGGGCAGCCTTAGCGGATCCCGCTGGCCACCCCAAGTGTGCGCGAGTGGTAGCCATTTGCCAGGAATTTCGCCGACGTGCCAGCGTGAAGGATGGCAACGATTTGGACAAATCGCTCCGGGAATCCATGTCGTCAAAGCGTAAGAATCCGAAAGTCTCGGGAGAGCGAGTCATAGGCCTTCCTGAAGTTCAGGAAGAAAACTACGGCATCGGAGCCGTCGGATTCGGCTTCAAACATGCCCTGGACTGCCCCGAAGATGTGTAGAGTCTCGTGGATCGTGCGCCCTGGCACAAAACCATTCTGATTTGGGCGAACGCGGGCTGCGAGCGTTCATCTGACCCGCTTGGTAAATATCTTGGCGAAGATCTTGTAGTCCGTGTTTAGGAGGGCTATCGGCCGATAATTGAGTGGTTCACTCTGGCTCCCCGCAAAATATGTTGGCCTCGAGGAAGGAAGGAGGGAAAACCCCATCCAAGTACCACTGATTGAGAAGTATAGTGAAAATGGGAATCAGTAGAGGCACGGACCGTCGGTACCAGTTGTTCCCGAGCAGGTCCGGACCGTTCGCCTTCCCAGTCTTGCAGTCCGCAAAAGCGGCAGGCACCTCCGTCTCCGTGAGTTCAGCAGCTACCGCCTCCTGGTCCGGAGTCATCTCGATAACTTGCTCGATCCATGCCGCCACATCGGCCTGGGTGTCCGGCCGCCTGACTGGCTGTTGGAGAATAGGACTCCAAGCATCCGCAAAAATCTCAGCCTTGGCATGGACATCGCGGGCTTGACAACCGGGTACTGGATTCAGTCGCCGTACGGTGTTGTTCTGGAATTTGCTGGAAGCCTTCCGAAACAGGGCCTTCATTGTTTTCCCGTCCCAATTGGTCGCCTCATCGAGCACCCGACGCTGGCGCGCTGACGTGCGCTCGCAATTGCAGTCCGCGATTGCACGTCTGATACGCGCTGTCAGCGATGTACCATAGATATGATCGAGGGTTAAGGCCTCTAGACCGTCCGTGACCATGCCGACCGAGGGTGCCTCCCCAGCCGCCTGCTGATGGAATCTGTCAAGTTGGACCTGGAGGCTTCTCTGCCGCTGCTTAAAGGAGTTGCGGCGGCGCTTCCCCTGGTACCTGTTCTCTGGTCTGATGACTGTCACCAAAGTCACTTTGAGAGCTCCCCATCGCTCCACCAGGTTCTGGACGGTGAAGGTGTTCGAGGAAATATCCTCCAGGAAACGGCTCAAGGGCTCCGTCGTCTTGGTCGTGACCGCGTCCGTCGCATACTCGGGCACCGGATGAAGTCGACCGGGCGTTGTGATCCGAACTGGGTCCCCTGCAACTTGTAAGTGTACGACAGCTCAACAGCCATCCGAAAGAGCGCCTGGCAAGCTAACTTCCCAGCCAGCTACCCAAGGATACGTAGCACTAGACACGTATCAGCGATCCAGTCTGGACGATGCGGCCGTGTGACCTTCCACCGTGTAATGGTACGCGAGGGTGGTTTCTTGGTGTCGCGCTAATTGCCCTGGTTCCCAATCCAGAGGCCGCCCATCCGCGACCGGGTCAATGAGGCCCCAGGTAGCAAGGAGATCAAGCATGGACGGCAAATCGTGGGTCCCACGGTGGGTCACATAGCCGCGATCGGCACGATCGTCTTAGGTGCAGTTGAAGCCTCCTCCCACCGCAAGTAACACCCCGGCGGGAGGTCGACATCCATTAACCCGCGGTATAAGGCTTATCTTGGAGCAGCCCGATGGGGAGTATACATGTTCAGAAGTAGCATGCGTTGACCCTGGATGAGTCCTTCCACTGCCATGAAATGTGGGCTCCAATACTGTTCGAGTGCCGGAGTCACGTCCTTAAAGTTGCCATAGGGATTCACTAAAATAGTCACCCCGCCCTTCTTGGCCGCGCCCAGTATGAATAGCCGCAGGTACTAGGTCCCGTCCGGAACCCCCAGCCGGCCGCGTGGTGGTCGGCGAAGCACTTTGTTTCGGTACCGTCTACGTGCGTTTCCTGATGGAAATGAGCTTCGACCCGTTGATGGGACGACGTGCTCCGCAAACACCTGAACCAGGCATCTCGGTCTGCAGCCCCGTGACCGAACCCGTTCACATTCTGCGAGACCAGGCAACGGGTTACCTGCTCACGATGGAACATGGGTAATCCATTGACATAGTTGACCCCAGCGACGATGATCCACCAGTAGCTGACACGCGTCTGGGGCCAGCCTCTGCAAGCCACTGCTCGCAATATTTGCGAGCAGATGGTAACCGTGTCTCATCTGCTTCCGCAGATCTGATGAAGTCTCGCTGAGCGCGGTAAGCTGAGATAAGATCGCGGGAGCAGTTTTGCCGCAAGTTCCGGGTACGGGAGTGTAGCAACGAGGTGACGAACCGGGTCCGATGCCCCAGCGTACTGAGCCACGAAATCTGTGGACGTAAGCATGCCACCTGCATGCCTATCCGCCACGGATTTATTACCGCCGCGCTCCCACCAATGTGCATAAGCCGCCATGTGTGCCGCCTGGGTCACTTGCACCTTGATCGTTTGCGCCGGAGGCAAGTCGTCCAGGTTGTCTTCTGAGAGAAGTTTCCAGTAAGAATTATCTTGTACCCGGCGACGGGAAGAAGGCCGAGACCAGACCGGGGCCATGTCACCCGGATCGGAGATTGCCCGACCGCGTACTCATCCACCCCGGCAGCGAGATAGGCCAGCTATTCTTCGTCTCTCATGGTGGCCTCCATATCATCTTCATCGTAGTGTTCTGCGTCCAGTATCGGCCAGCCCATCCGGTAACAGACCCCATCCAACCGCTGGCGCATCGTCAGGAAGGCGTAGAGGAGGGAATTGATACCCTCGGGTAGGTGACCATCGTGGGGCACCTCGAAGTCGACCTGGCGACGACCAGCACCGACCGCAGGAGCCACGGCCAGCGGGGGGTGGAGTGACCGGAACTGAGGGAGCCACTCATATTGTGACGCAATCTGTAACGGGGTTACACACAAGTGGCTACGTGTAGCCACTTGGTTACATGGAGGATTCTCGAACATTGGTGTAAGACACACCAATGGTTACACTTTGCAGACCACTGGTCTATATGCATTTAGGCTTCCTATTAGTAGATAAACATTTCCTTCTACCAATTAGATTAGCAGGGTTCTGACAGCCATCGGATGGCAGAATACCTTTCATATAGGATATCAGTTTCAGGAGGAAACCCAGTCCAGACATAAATCATAAATAACAGTTCTCATTTTAACCCAAAACGGCTTTTAGCTTTTCTTATTTTAGTAAATCTATACTTTCGGGCGAAAGTATAGCTAATCTAAGTTTAAGCAAACTACGCTTCCTCGTACACGTGCGCTGACGTGTAAGCCGAAGTAGTGGGCACAGAGTTGACCCATTACAAGTGCTCCGTGAGAGCGTCTGCGACTCCAGTGGCGTGGGCGATACGGTCGAGAAGGCGGTTGACGTGAGAGTAGATCATGGGCATAGTGTTTGCGGTGACCGGAGAGGCGGCGACATGCGCGGTGGCCGCTTCAAGAACAGCGAACGTATTGGGGTGGTCCAGCACCTCCAGCAGCGGTGTCACCGGAGCCAAGTTGACAGCAGCTTCTACCGGAACGTCGGGCTAGTTGTCGATCAAGGCGACGGACGGAGCAGCCTGGATGATGAGCACGACAGCGATATCGTGCAGCGGACAGGCGACGAAGTTGCCGTCGGGGAAGAGAGATAGCACCTGTTCTTCCGATGTCTTCATGCAGGTGAAGCGGACGAAGAACGCCTCCGCCGCGTCGACAGAGAGGTTCTGTTTGCGGGCGAGCGACAAATCTGAACGTCGTCCAAACAGATACCACAGTAGACACAGCAAAGCTGCATCTTGGTAGTTGCTAGAGCGACGTGCATTCTGATACAAATACAACATCATATATTTTTTAAATCGCTCTTAGAGCACGGTGGGGCTTTGTTGACTATCTTTCCATCTCGCTTCATACATAATTTCTCGAGCGTCTTCCCCATGCTAGTCAACTTTGCTTCGACAATGTGTCGTTGCTAGGTGAAGAGATCGAGCAGCCACATTTTACTCTGACTGTAATATTGCATAGCGGTATTCCGAGTAAGTGGGTTGCCCTTCTTAAATGCAAGATACATACCAAACTTGTCTAATACAGACACAAAACATTTACCTGTAGCATCTTCCTGGGTGCATTGCTTAACATATTCAAGCTCTACATGCTCACTTTTAACGAAGGCCTTGAATGCACTTATGGCACTTTCCTTAACACGCTTGGTGTTGCCAGGCTTGAGCTCTGCTAAGCCTATCCTGGAAAGAAGTGATATGCTAGTAACTAGTAGTTTTTAAAGCGACGAGCGAGCTCGCTGCGCCGCCGAGTGACGCAGCCCGCTCAAGCCACTCGCGAACATGTATCAATTGTACTTACATAAGTTGATGTTTCCATCCAATAAGAAATCCGGAAATGCGTAGACTGACGGACATTCACTTTATGTTTAGGAAGATTTCACGTATTTTCGTGTGTCTCCGACCCGATACGTCGGAATGGCTGATGTAGAGGACCTACCTACCCCGCTTCATAGTTATTGGTCAAAATTAGTCCAGTCAAAGCATTTGATTGATTAACAAAAATGGAGACTGCTAATTGGTCGTTGCCTTGTCATTGGGCCTTATATAAAAGTTTAGTATGGTCGGATAACTCGTCATATTCAACCATATCGCAACCGTTCCGACATCCCTACATTTTCCGACAGTTGGGATGTTGGAGAAAGACAGTGCAAAACCACAGAAACATAATAAAGCTCATCATAAAGCATACACCTGTATTTCATTTAAGTTCGAAACGGGCATTGGCTACGAAAGCTCTGTCAGCTTTCGAAAGCGAGCTCACAGGGGCGAGGAAATGGCCTTAGAGGCCTCTAGGCCGAGAAAAACGACATTTTCTACATACAGGCATTTTGGCCACCGGAGCAATGTGCACACGACACTGCATATTCATTAATGAGGACGAACCCCAGGAAGAGGGGCCACAAATAAAAGCATTTTACAGCAGGGACAATGCCACCTCCTTATAGACTAAAATATTTACCAATCGTGACCTGCTATTGAAA
>QOKR01001223.1:0-11646 GCA_016880985.1 Phytophthora idaei | reverse complement strand
CTCATTTGGATTGGCGGGGGACCCTAGCCAGGAACATAAGTCCTAGTGATAGCCACCAGCTTCTCAACAGGTGTGGGATTCGAACCCTCGCGTAGTGGATTGGTAGGGTCGTTCCCAACCCACTACATTGTTCTGACCCTAACAATTTAAAGCAAATTGTGCAATTATTATTATTGCGATCGATAGTATTGCAATCACGTATTAATTTTTTTGGAAAACCAGTTCAATTGTATATTTTATTTTCGGACCTCTGATCGACGTGTGGGCTCCAGTTGACGCTGTCGGTCATGACCTGCCGGTGCTGGTCTACAACTATGGAGGTCGATTCAAGCTTGGATCCAAGTCTGTGAACACTCCCGAAGGTCGCTTCGAGGTCTCGATGGACTTCATCTACGTGTCCTACAACTACCGTCACGGTCTCACGGGTGTAGCCACAGGTCCGACGTACCAGCATCAAGGTGGCGTTTCCAACCTCGCCGTCTGGGACGCCACACACGCCTACGAGTGGGTGCAGAAGTACATCCGTAACTTCGGTGGCAATCCAAGTGACGTGACGGCGGTGGGTTTCTCTGCTGGTGGTTCCCAGATCGCCGTCCAGATGACTCGTTTCGGTGGCAGAGCCCCTCACTTGTTCCAGAAGGCCTACATCATGTCCCCCGGGTACCTTCCGAGCGCTGGTCACCATCAATCAGAGCTGTTCTGGCAGAATGTGTCCGAGTGCTGTAGGCTGCGAAGGAGGACACTTGGACTGCATGCGGCAGGTGACATTTGATATTCTGTCAAATACTACGACGAAGATTGTGAGTGCGTACTCCTACACGTTGCAGCCACGTGTGGATGCATATATCCTTCCGGACACGTACGAGGCGAGTGTTTACCAAGGCCACTTTAATTTCTCTGGTCCGGCTGTTCTCACCCGCGAGTTCAACAGCGTTGCCTACGATGGCGTTGAGACCGAAGAGGATATTCTCGCTACCTTCCGCGTTCTGTTCCCTTCTCTCACTGAAAATGGCATACAAGACCTGCTGTAGATGTACCCGGCTGAGGACTACGAGAGTGCAGGACTGCGTTTCAATGACATCCGACAGTCCTACGAAGTGACTGCAAAAAAACTATGGGCTGAGCAACGCCCTCAACAACGAAACATGGAACGCTGAGATCGCCAATAGACCAGAGCTACTACTTTTACAGCACGTACTCGCTCACGGGGTCGAACGAGACGACAGTAAGTTTCAACGCTGCGGAGGTTGCATTGGTTGGCGCTACTACTTCGCCTATGAATGCGATAATGATGCAGAAGTATCTTTTGTCCTTCGTGCTGACAGGCAATCCGAACTCCGTGTGGCCCGATGACAAGTTGTACTGGCCACAGTTCAATGACTCCAGCGTGGGGACGCAGATTGTGATCAATGATACGTTCTCTGTCGCTGAGTATGCGCTGGCCAACGTGAACAGTGTGCACTGTAACAAGGCACTCTGGTTCTAGGCGCTGCAGTTAGCGTAGCTCCATAGTTAAACTCGTTACTGAATGAAAAAGAACGAGGTTTTTGCGTAAAGAGATTGAGCCTCTTGTTCTGTCGAGACAATAACTCTACGCCCGATGGTTTCTCAAGTACCAGCGACTCGTGTATGAAAGTGTGAACCCCACGTATCCGCCGAGTTTAGTACAGCAACACCTTGTTTATTCCAGTACAGATTCTTGTCAGGGGCCGGCATTGGCAACCATGTTAATGAACGCGATCATTCTACGTCACTGCACTGTGGTTATCATCGGGCCACTACCAGAGTGCCTTGCTACAGTGCACACTCTTCACGACTAGGTTGTTAGAAGGGTTAATAGATGAATTTACAATACCTCACGAAAACTAATTTTATCTCGAACGTCGAGCGAGATATAACAAGAGCTCGCAGTGTCCCACACACTTTATTCTTTTAACAAACTTGGTATCGATGTGCACTCGTTCATCAAACCAGGATCACTCCGCTTTCATAGCGGCAGTAAGACCATCGATCTTAATAGGGTCTGCGCTGGTAAGATATGTCTTCACATTCTCCATCACAGACTTGCCGCCGCTCTGCATAGTAAAGAGTGTAAGCCTCCCAGGTCTGGTATCTGGGATCAGTCTTCTTCAAAAGCATAACACTAACAGAATAGAGAATCCCCAGCCATTCGTCGACTTCCTTGGGGTTAAACTTCATGCTGAACCATTTCTGATATAGATTCGTTTGCATGTTTCCAGCGAGACTCTTCAAATCGGGGACTTCCTTGAGCGATTGGAAGAGTGCAGCCAATTCCCACTCTGACTGCAGCGGTTTGGCCTTCCTCAAAAAAATCCAATATTTCCACGTCGGAGAATACATTCTTCTTGGTGTTGTCCTTGTACACTTCGATGTACCTGAACCACTGGATCAACATTGAGTTATCGCCGAAAGCGTCCATATTAGCCTTTGCTAGACGTAGATCATTGAAAACCTTCTCTGGGGATTCTGGGGACTTCAGCCAATTCTTCATACTCTCAGAGATCTTCTTTAAGCCGGGGATCTTCTCGAGAGATTCGGGAAGTGTTTTCAACTGTTCTGGACTATTTGTCTTCAGCAATAAGAAGTACATGTCAAAATTCGAAAACGCCTGTTCGCCGTTCTTAGCACGGTATGCCTCCACGAGCCGGAACCATTGAACGAGATTCGGATTATCATCCAGCTTCGCTGTACCATTTCCAAGACGTAAGGTTCCCAATAAGTCGCTAGGGTGAACTTGAGACTTTAACCGCGCCTTGATATTCGCTTTTTCCACGGACGAGCTGAACTTGGAGATTTTCTGCTTCAGATCATCGAGCTTCGAGAGCAAAGATGCACCAGCCTTCTCTTCGCTGTCCACGGTATCCCAAGCAGCTGTGTCATAGGGTCTTAGGAATCTTTTCGAAGAAGGCGCGATCGTGCTCGTGGAGAGAGAGTTAGGCACGTAGGGAGCAGTCATCTCCGGCCCGCAGGCTTGTTCAGGCTGTGCAAAAGATCCCACGAAGAAGGCAACAGCCAGCAGCATAGTTTTCTGGAAGCCCATCGTTCGTCTTGCGTGCTTATGATCGAATCGCCAAGTGCGCGATAGGCAGATATGTAGCGTAAAACGAGGAAGCTTGGTAGTGCTTTTCTTGGCGCAAAATGAAGACTGTACTGTTGTTTGGAAGTCATGCGACTAGCACACATACGGTTACCATGATGACGTTACGTAAAATCTGTAATGTCGTCACAGTGCTGGCAATTTACTGTACAAATATTAACGTGGATTTAGTATGTCAAATGCAAACGTGCTACTATTCGGGTTTCTGGGAAACACGTCGATACCATTTTGGTACACTGCCCGCAGTTGCACAAAGAGGCACCCGCCGAAGATGAAAAGCATCCGGATCAGACAAATCCTCGATTACTTCAAGTACATCAAGATCTCATCACCAATCAACCATCGCTGCACGACCTAGGAAAAAAAATCCTATACCTAAGTGCATTTTTTTAAATTGAAGATGTTTCAGGGATCTACTAACAACTTAAATATTGTGAAAACCGATTCGTTTATCTAGTTGTACCCAATCAGCCGATTTAGGGTCTTAATTATTCCGTTTGATGTATTTGTCGTGGAATACAGCGTCGTGCCAGCCCTTCTTGGCCGGAAATGCACCTGGGAGATGGCGCTTAAAGAATGTTTAACCCCTTGGTTCTGAACGTCGTAAGTTACGACATGATCTAATTATTATTTCCTACGACGTATGTCGTAAGTTGCGACATAACTAGAATAACAATAGAAACAAATGGCTCGAGATGAGAATTCCAATACTTCAATCAAGTCATTGCAGAAGAATAAGAAGACCCAAGAGGTAATTGTGAAAATTCCAGAAACGAGACAGGAATCAGTGGTTCGCGAAAAAAAAGAAATGCGCGGGAAAGTATCCAGCCACCATTGGTAACGGACCGCCAGGCGGTTGCCCAGCATTGGACCTGACACGGTGCGCTTCACCGTGACTCACACCGTGTCAGGTCCAATGGTGGGCCACCAAAATATCTGTAATGTGTGGTGTCACACCGTGTCAAACCACACATTACAGAAATTTCGGGAGCCAATCGACCTTTTTGCTCTGCTTTTCCCATCTTTCAGGATTCATCATGCAGAACTTTGCACCAATTCTTACCGGCTTCGAACGATTTGTTATCGGTGCTGGAGTAAGTTACGACGGGAGAAATTATTAATAAGGAGCGGAGCGCCCGTGCAAAAACCAAACTAAAATGTACAGTACTGTTGTGAGAGAGAGCACAGCCATAGATAGTGCATCATACAACTCACACGAGCACAAGCAACTATTTTGAAACGAATTAATCTGTGTGAAACTGTCCGTACAGCTCTTCTAGCTGTCCTCCGAGGACGGTGAAAAGGTACAGTGGTTATGAAGGATATCGAAGCAGACGCAGGAGATGCGGTCGCGCAGAACTACCTTAAACTTACATTAAAAAAAGCCAGCAAATAGAATTTCCTCAATTCTGGAGCTTCTACTAATTGTATTTTAATACTGATTACTACTTTTTAAAGCTATATACAGTATTAACAATTAAAACCCTCAAATTCGGGAAAATCTATGGAGCGCTATCGCGCCTCGGCTATGACACCTCGAGCTCCCTAAGCTCGAGCTCCTTAGATTTACCTCAAATTCTATCACGTGACCGCTCATCACACCCTCCTGTCTTCAAATCACAGCGTCCATTTTCCTTGTTTACTAACTGGACTCATCAAATCGAAACACTGCCCCGCGTTGCAGTTCTCTCATTTCTACATGTAGCAGTATTATATGTTGTTAACGTTCGAAACTATTAATAAGCGCCAAGATGTTGCCATTGGCGCGGAATGGATGCTGACCAAGGCACGGTTGCGCCCTACGCCTATGCTGTTAGCATCGTCAAGCAACAAAGCCCCCACTTAGAAATGTACAGATGTTGTGGGCTACAGGCCGGAGCCAGCCCGCACGCACGTTTCTTTGACACTGTTATCCAGTCCATTAATTAATGTTAATGCGAGCATCGATTCTTTGAAGGTTTGATTGATTGGCTGTTCACATATGTTATTGTGCGTTCTACTCAACATTTCCATGCGCGGTTCTTTGAATGAAGAGCGCAAACAACCGCGCCAAACGGCTAAAGATTTAAAAAAAAAAAGAAGCAAAAAAGACCTCGGTTGAATATGGATCCACTTAAGTACGATGTGGGCTATAGCCGGGGCAACACTGGGCCGTTTCGAAATAACAGGGAATTTGTAAGTGAGTGACTCGCTCAATAGGGCCAAATTGGCAAATTTGACCGGAATTCACAATACTATAGAATGTACACTGTCCCCGGCTGTGGTAGAAAGGACAATCTGATGTCATATTTTTTCAATGTTTAAACATTCTCTAAGCGCCACCTCCCAGGGGGCTGGCACGACGCTGTATTCCACGATACATAAACCAAACGGATTAGTTAAGACGCTAAATCGGCTGATTGGCTAGATAAACGAATCGGTTTTCACAATATCTGAGTTGTTACTAGATCCCTGAAACATCTTGAATTAACCATTTCGCGAACAAGGGGGGGGGGGGGGCGACAAGCCCAATCGGCACATTCGGTAACTCACCATACATCTGACGGTGCTCATGTTTACATAAGCTTAAATAGTATTATTAAAAATACATTATTTTGTTTTCCTCTTTGCGTGCCATTCTCCTAGGTCCTTCACATTTTCAATCAAGCACCGCCAAGCAGGTCAGATCCTCTCAAAGGCCCAATGCCTTCACACATACGAACCGCGCGCTCGTTTTACACCGTGCTGGTGAGCCTTATCATCTTTCTGGTCGCTTCCGTGTCGGCCCATCCCGAACTAACCAAGGGGGGTGGCTGAGCTACCAATACAAGCTCGATGGTTCGGCGCGAGTAAGAAGACTGCAGGAAGGTGGTGCCGGCAGTGATTTTGGCGACAATGGAATGCACAAGGTTCGCGGACGATATAACTGCCGCTATTGCGATAGGCCTATGGGCGTCCTTGAAGACCACATCGGCCCCACACCTCATACTCAAGCAGCTCGTGGACAAACGCATTCTATTGACCGAGAAGAATGACTTAGGGAAAGTGTTACCATCGTAAAAAGTAGAAACCAAGTAAAAAAAGTAAAAAAAACAATTTGAGGGTGTACAAGTCGCTTTGTAGCCATCAAAATAATTTATACAAGTACTAGTTTACTCGCATAGATAGGCAACATTATTTACGATAATATTGCGTCTTCACCGTGATTTACAGTACCTGGTGTATCTCCGCCTGAATCACCTCTGCTAAGCGAAAAACTCGTTCACACTCCTTTTCAACCGCATTGAGTGGCTCCTCTCGTTGTCGTCGGGCATAATATTTAGCACCTTTTTATATTAGCATTCACCCTCACCGCTAAACCTTCTTCTTACAAATTCCAAGTAATACAGTGTGGCTGATTGTAGAAGTATTGTATAACTAGAGAATGTGGGCTGTTAGCGCCAGGGGGGTCAAACACATAATGTCGTGCCTTCGGCCCTTGAAAGCTCTGATTTTATTTGAATTTGTTGAGATTTCTCTACAGGCAAATCATTTCTCTAAACCAGCCAAACGGTATAAGTATGTGGTAGGTCAACATAACATGTTGATCTAGCTATGATCTTGATCAAGGGAATTTTATTGATTCTTTGAGTGCTCATACTCATACAAATGTATCTTGATTCATGTAAAACTAGGGTAACTATTAGACCTGCGCTGCACATAGTCTCAGAAACTAGAAGTCTGGTAGTGAGATTTCTGAGTGTCGATATTTCTCTCTCTAACGGAGTCCACTGCGGTGGAGCTCCAGCTAATTCCAAGCCTGCTCAGTGTGGGCCAGTACTGTGTTACCGTTCGTGCTCTCGGACTGCACAGGTATCGCCTCCAACCTCTGCAAGTGCACTAAGGAGCAGCTTCACACTGCTGTTAGTAACTCAGGGGCTGAGATAATGACAAATATAAAATAGCGTTTTACAAATTGGAAAAAGAAGTTACAGGACAATCATCTGGACCGTGATATCTCAAATAGTGATACACTCTAGACAGGGATAGAAGGTCAAATCCCAATGGTCGATGGTTTACAAACTCAAGTCAAATATCCCTCTATCCTCTCGTTAGTGATTAGTGATATGAAATCTGGACTACTACTAATCAAAGGTAGTTAACTATGGAAATGAACTGTATGCAGAAGGACGGCCAGTGAAGTTCAGCATTAACTTTTGTTACTTGCCCTGCTTGCGTCCCAGCGCATCTCGAAATTCTTGCTGCAATTGATTGAAGCCCAATAACTTCTCCGGATCAGCGCTGCCGAATAGCTCCGCCATCCACTTCAGACGCCCAGCTCTTCCGAAAAGATATTTTCGGGCGTTGGCATGGAAATCAGCTGCATCGTCGTCTTCCTACCCGGTTGCGTTCACGCTACTAAACTCGCCTCTAGTCTTGTTTTCAGAATTGGTGTCAACGCGACAGAAGGCCTCGTCCGTGGGGTGCTCTTAAAGACGACTCCGGCGGATTCAGCAGCTCGTCTACAAGCATAGAGTTGGACGCATGGAGGCGTGACAGGGTCGCTGCGAGCTCCTCCGTATTGTAATCGCCCTCATCCGCCTTCGCATACGCGTACGTGTTTTATAACAGTCCAGAAGTCCTGTTTTCTTCCAGCAGTTAGCGACTCCAGTGGGCAGCCATCAGATTGTATCATCGGACTGGTACACTTTGGATTATGATAACTCGAGTTTGTGGTGATGTGGTGGTTCCCCAAGTTATCATGACCGAGAGGATTGTCTGTATCTGAGGGCACTCAACAAGAATAAAGTAGTAAAGTACAATTAAACTTCGTTACACTACACGTTACCGACCTGTATGACATACCCATACTTGTGTTGTGCTATATGGCTTCATCAACACATCTCCTGCTAGTGCTGCCGACTTGTAATCTGCACGCACGAAGCTGCACGCAAGCCCGCTCTACGACTGTAGACTCGATTTTTCGAGTGTATGAGCGTCTTGTGAGTCCTGATTGGGATCTGAAGGAGATAAAAATGATGTTTGAGCTAGCAGAAAAACATATAGGAACCACTCCAAGATCAAATTCACCTAAAATATTGGCATATCTACCCGGGCTCCTGATCGGAAGAAGTTCCTGGGGAGGAAGCCCAACAGGTCGAAAAAGTGTATGCTGGGTGGACTGGAAATGTCGAAACCTTGGTGATTCATAAATACCAATTTATCAAACAACGTGGAACGCTAACGTCAACTTCTTCAAACTGAAAGCTCTGTAAATCGATAGCCTGATTAAGATGGCATCCATTTTACCAATAAACCTTTTATAACTTCGTGCGTCTTAAGACAACACCGGATTTACGATATATATAAATCATTGACTTGAAATTTTTTATGGATGTTGTTGAGGATTTTAACTGATCCCCACTATAGTGCTTATTGTTGGTCAGTGAGTACTGACAGTTGGTGTAAGACTAAAGGTGAGAGAACACAGAGAAGTGTGAGCACCCAGGCTCATATCAGAATACACCTCGTGCCTCACAGCTGGTTTTTGCCGCCATACTGCTTGTTATCGTTGCTTTCTACTCTGCTGTAGCCTGCTTGAAGATCACTCCGCTTCTGGTTATGAGCCCAAGGGTAACGCGTGGGAATCTGAACGACTAAGACAACATGGCTGAGAAGAAGAAAGAGTCAAAGACGCCGCGTGAAGAGAAAACCTCGATTCCTCCTTTCGATGGCAAGGATTATGAAGTCTGGTACGATCGTGTGAAGTTGAACCTACAGCGCAATAAGCTGTGGAGATACTACAAGGAGGAGATGGCAGAGCCAGATGAGAGCAGGAGGAGGATGCACACGAAACGTGGCTGAGTGAGCCGTCCAGAGCGAAGGAGATCATCTTTGAAGCGATGCCTAACCAAATAATGAAGTCTGTGCGGTACGAACGTAACCCGTTTCATATCATGGAGAGATTAAATACGCGTTTTATGGGCAAGACGTACTTGGCGTTTGCAGAGGAAAGAGCCAAGCTAGGTCGTCTACATGTAAACTCCAGTGGAAACCTGCCAGATCACTTAAGTCAAATGCGACGTCTTCTGGAAAATGTTGTTGAAGTTGGTCGATCAGTGAATGAATATGTAAAATCTGCGCTGTTGATTGAATCGCTACCGCGCGAGTATGATAATGTTGTGGAAACATTTCTCGCCATCCATCCGCCTCAACGTCCGGATGATGCACCAAATATAATCAACTGGAACTTGCACTGGAGATAGCTTTTAACCATAACCAAGCACAGAAGTCGCAAGGAGCTAATAATGATAATGAAGCAAAGGCGTTCTACGCTGGCGGAAGCCGCGGACGAGGACGCAGCCGTGGCAGAGGTCGTGGCCACGCTGGGGGAACAAGGCTGTGTTGGACGTGGTTTCGGTGGTCGCGGCAACAAAGGTAGTGCTCGATGTAGTGGTCGTGGTCAAGGCAGTAGTGGACAAAAGCAGAGTGGTGGCCGCTCTGACTGCCATGACTCACAACACCATGTACGGGACTGTCCATTTCTGGGCAAGCGTCCGCCGACGGAAGACCAGAATGCGGTACGGCACAGAAGCGCGCTAACTTGAATGGAGGAAAGAGTGCTAAGACTAGTGACAAAAGCCAGTACGTTAATGAAAGTGATGATAGCGCGTACGCTACTCTGCAATTTTTGAAGATGAAAAGACCGATAGCAGATATGGCGCATGATAACTGGTATCTGGATTCTGGATTATCCAGTCATATTACAAACCATTTGCCTGACTTCGTGGAATTCACTCCCCTTAGCGCACGAGTGCGTGGAGGAGGAGGAAATAATTACATCAGCGTGGATGGCATAGGAACTGTGAAGAAAGAATTGGAGACTTCTCATGGACGATGTTCGCTTACGTTTCGTGGGGTAGGCTACGTGCCAGAGTTGCAGTGTAGTCTATACTCTGTACGTCGGCAACTAAATAGTTCTTTGTCTGAGCACAAGCGAGTGAAGGTGCATTTTGATGCAGCCGAGAACGCCGATGTTATTTTGCATTCTGGGGCAACGACCGCTCGAGTTGATGACACCAATCTTTATTGGTTGATACTGGAGAGACCACAAGAGTTGCTCATGGTGGCCTTACCAGCTCAAGGGAGTGATTTGGATATGTGGCATACGTGATTAGGGCATCCTGGGAAGAACCCATTTAATGCGTTGTTTAGTCACGATCAGTGGCCAATACCGCATGTGAACTTGCTTGTACCACCAGGGTTTAGTTGTGAGACCCGTGTGAAAGGTAAACAAACCAGGAAGAGCATGAAGAAAGTTCGACCACAGAGTCGAGAGTGGCTGGTTGGCGAAATGGCACATATTGACACCTGGGGGTCCCTATGCAGAGTCGTCGTTTGGTAGAAAGGGGCACTTTGACGTCTCGGTGGATGATGCAAGTCAGTTTGTCACGGTGTACTTGCTTAAACGTCGCTCGGAAGTTTACGAGATGTTTGAAAGCTTACTACGAACTGGTCACGACGAAGTTGCATATGCAAATGAAAGGTTTGAGGTCGGATAACGCAACGGAGTTTAACAAGCTTCAACGCACGTGTGAACTAAAGTACGGTATGGCGTTTTCGAGCAGTATCAAGCACACTCCGGAGCAAAATGATGCCGTAGAGAGAATGATCCGCACCATTACGGAACGAATGCGAAACTAATGACCGGTCAGGTGGGGCAACTCAGAGTGTTGTCCGGTCAGGTGGGGCCAAGAAGAGAAGCGCCAGCAGTAGTGGTGTAGAGCCGCAACCGAAGAAGGTACGATTTGGAGTGCCCAATTCGGTTCGTCTAGCACGGTGGCAGACGAATACGTTGGATCCGTTCACGAACTACAAGGTGTTGAACCAGCTCGTGAGCAAAACCAACGTGAGGCAGACCACCTGCGAGGTGGGTGCGGGCCAAGCTCTGCGAAACGAAAAAAACGGAAAAGGCGATGCAGTGAGCGGCGCAAGGCACCGGCTGCAGGAGATACAACATCTCCACAAGATTCATAGCAGTGCCGACCACGAAACGGACTGATTCAGAGCCAGGAGTCAAGTGATGCCGCGAGTGAACAGCGTCATCTTTTATAGCGTTGCGTGAGTACGTGCCTCCGAAAGGTACTCCCTCTCAGAACCCTCCAGTTACACGGAGTAATCGAGTGAGTAAACCGCCTACGTGGTTCGGCGACTACGTGTATATTGCTTACGAAAGTACCAACCCATATGAAGAATTGAGTTCATCGCCTCCTAGATGGAAGAAAGCCCGTGTAGAGCTCCAACGTGCAATGGCTAAGGAGTCAGTTCTTGCATGGTGGGAGAACTATCGCTACATGACGAATGCGGTAGATACGGAACCAGAGACGCTCGATGAAGCAATGAGAAGTTAAGCCTCAGACTGGAAAATATCAACTGATGATGAATGTGATGTAGGGAATCACTTGAAATGTAGCTAGACACGTAGTGAGCCTTTGCACACAACAATTCGCCCTCCACAGGGGTCAGCGATAGTTGGGCGTACCTGAAGGAACCAAATCCGACCCAGCACC
>QOKR01001222.1:0-11672 GCA_016880985.1 Phytophthora idaei | reverse complement strand
CCTTCTCCTCTTGCGTCTTTCCCTTCTCCGTTTTTGTTGTTGTCTGTCTTTTATGTTCTCTGCATTCCAAAGCAATTTGCGCCTCCGCTTCGGGAGCTGACAGGCTCCTGAAGAAACCTGTCAGCTCAGTTTGGCGCCTTTGATTGGAGTTAGTGATCATCACCATCTCCGTCGCCTCGTTTGGCATCCGTCGAGGCAGCTGTCCCTCCCTCTCCGCGGGAGGAGCTGTTTGGTTTCATCTTGATAGTCACCTCTGGACTTGCACTCAGAGCCTTCCCCGCTGTCGGTGCCCCATCCGTGCTCTCACGTGGAGCCAACCCGGTTAGCCGCGACGCCTCATCTTTCGACTCCTCCTCCATCTCGCAATCGTCCACTTCATCCGTGACGCTGTCCGTGGTGTCTGGCACCGCTGTGCGTCTCCTCTGCGCCCGACCTCTAATGGATTTCAGGGAACTCGACGCCAGCTTTGCGATGTCCTCGTACTCCCACTGGATGGAGCTTAGCGCTACTGCCTCGTATCCGAGGCGAACAGCGTTCACTAAGGGAATTTTCGATTATCGCTGGCCTTGGTAAGTCTTGAAACGCTGTGCATCATACACCACCGCTCGGAAGTGGTTGTTCTGCAAGACTAACACTAGTGGTAGGACTCCCGTCGCGACCACGTCCTCTAGCATCGTCGCCCCTCTATCTGTGGGCATCTTCTTTGCTGTTCCAATTT
This sequence comes from Phytophthora idaei, assembly GCA_016880985.1. Taxonomy (NCBI): domain Eukaryota; phylum Oomycota; class Peronosporomycetes; order Peronosporales; family Peronosporaceae; genus Phytophthora; species Phytophthora idaei. The sequence continues at coordinate 10,954 of QOKR01001222.1, read as the reverse complement.
CCACCGTCTTGTCCCTGGCGAGCATGACCGTCTCGTATGCGTACCCATGCAACCGGGCCGCTCCATCACTGTCAACACCCAGGACAAAGAGTTGTTCCCGCGCTCGACGAGCCATGGCTTTCAGATGGGCTAGGCCAACCCATTGAGACATTGCCACTGGGTTGCGCACCGTACATTTCCTTTGATTCACGTAATGGTCAGCTAGCACATCCAACTTGTCTGCCAGTGTGTAGGTGAGCTTGTCTTGATGTCCACTCAGCTCCAATGTGGTGTCCAGTTCCTTCGGGTTGAGTTTGGCTTCGTCGGCCATCGTAGTTATGAGTCCGTTCATGACCTGCTTCTTTGTTTCATTGACTTTGCCGATTAGCTCTAATTGGGGCCATTTCAGGTCCAAATGTAAGTTGGTGCACGCTACTAGGTAAGCGTACCATCCGCAATAGCCGTTATCCGTCACATCAATGATCATGCCCGCTAGCCGTTGCAGCCATTTTTCTAGCGGGTCCTTTTTATCGGGTGGCGCCTTCACCAAGTACATCTGGGAGTCCTCCGAGTCTGGTGTATCCACTGCTATGTTGTCTTGCTTCTCACAACGTTCCGGCATTGATGCCGTGTCTCGAGGGTTGGGATTCCCTTCAACGTTTCTGGGTTGGTCCACCTTGAGTAAAACCACCTCTGCTTCCTTTCTGTCGGCCGTCGCAGTAATTTTACCCTTGTGCCCTGCGGCGGGTGCTGCAGCCTTCTCTTCTGTCAGGTCTGCATCAGCCTCTGCACCCATCGGTTCGTCCGGAGTGAGGGAGTCTGAGTCTGTGTGATTCCCGACGATCTCGCGTTTTTGCAGGTACTGATGTATGTACTGCTGTTGGCTGGGCTTAGAGTCTGCCTGGCGTTGTTTGCCCTCGAGCTTCACTGGCGAGACTGATCGCTGCTGTTCCGACGTCCTGAACGCCTTCGTAGGGCTCCGTGACCTTGACTGGTCCTTGCCGTTTTGGGACTCATCCCATTCCTGTGGAACCTTCCTCTTCGGGGAAACTGAGGCACGGGCTGTTGGGGTGGTAGGAGTGTTTCCTCTCTCTCTCTCGAGATCGTCCACGTTGCTCCTCTTGATCCTGAGCTTCCGGTGTGTCCTGCGCCTGCTGTACTGCCATGTGTCCGCTGGTATCTGCCGCCTCCAGTGGGTCCGCCATAGTTTCGTTCCTGTCCTTTTCCACCTCTGGTTCCGCTGGTGTGGCCTCCTCTGATGTGGCTTCGTCCTTTGCCTTCATATCCACATCGCCCTCTTGGTCCGTTGGGTTGTCCTCCTCAGGTGGGTTCGCGTCAGATGCCTTCTTGTCTGGCGTGTGTCCCTGAGCCCCCGCATTCGCAGTCTCTTCCTCTTGTCCCTCCGTAGCCTCTGCTGCTTCATGTTGTTGTTTCTGTACGTTTTCTGGCTCCTGCTGCTCATTACCCTCCTGCTCGTGGATGGGGTATTGATGCATCTCCAGGTCCTTTGAAAGTAAGAGCTTCTCCGGTTGCTTGGTTGTCGCAGTCTGGAAAGATTCGGCGTTGCTGGGCATGGGGTCCTCACTAGACTTCTCCTGTTCCCCTGTTGTCTCCATCTTGGAGGTGATGTTCCTCGCATTCTTGGGAAGCATCCTCATCATTTGCTCCATCGTCAGTGCATCAACTCCGTTACCAGCACTTAGCGTTGCGGTAGACGTTCTCGTGGGCCAGTGGCCCTCCAGTCCCAAGTCCCAATTCTGACGCTGCTGCTCTAACTCTGCCTCTTCCACTGAACAGAACCTCGTGGGGTGCTCACGTGAATGGCACAATCGACAGGATCAGCTAGCATGCACTGTGTGATGGTGAACCGCCACTTCGCTCCCATCCAATTGGATGTGTGTTACGGCTTTCAGCTTCTTGGGGCATTCAGCTCCGTGCACCATCACTCGCCACTCTCTGTGGTTTAATCCACGTTCCCCGTCATCTGGTAGTTTCATCTCCTGGATCTCGAGACCAAGTTACTTCGACATTAACCAATGCATGTCCGTTGCCTTTGCGACCCCTCGCCTCACGGTAGCCGTGAAGTGGTAAAAGTCCATGTCTACTGTCTCATATGATTCCTTGGCTTTCTCAGCTTCCGCCTTGTAGTCTACTAGAGTTAGTGTTCTTGAAGCGAAGGGGGGCTTCCAGTCCACCCAGCTCGCCGCGGTGCGGCGTCCCTTAAAGGTGACTGTTAGTAGTCTTCTTTCTCCATCTAACTCCATTCTCGACAGGTCAGATTTGAAATCGAGGATTTCTTGCAGTTGCTGCGGAGCTGCTTCTGCACCCACCGCTATGAGTCGTAGGATGAATTCTCTTGTGAAATCATTGCCAAACTTTTGTCCTGGCGCTAAGTGCGCATATAACGGGTATTCAATTGAATGGAAGATGTCCGTGAAGGTTGCATAAGCCTCCGCATCCATCGATTGCAGAAGAAAGTCTGGCGGACGTGGGACTTCGATGTCATGGTTTAAGATCAGCAGTAGTGCAGCATTTTCATCTACCGTCCTTTCCCTCAGTTTTGTAAGACTCTTGGCCGGTTGTAGGCGCAGTTCTCGAAGCCTTGACTGTTCCGCCGTCATCCCACCCTTTGGTTTGGTCTCCAAGCCTTGAGTGACTGCTCCAAGGCATGAGGCTGCATGCTTCTCCCGTTGCTCCTTTGCAGATGTTACCAGCAACTCTCCTTGGATGTGGCAGAACCTCATCCTTATTTCCACCTCCCCTTGAGGTAGGTCCTGGTCCACCACCCATCCATATAGAAGTTTGCTCAGTCCCTTCCGATGTTCCTGTCGTCCTATGTCCCAGTAGCACGTTAAACCTTGTTATTTGTCCTTCTGGTACGTCGTGGGCTCATCCACCCACTGATCCTACATCGTCGCCTCCGAGATCTGCTCAGTCTTGGCTCTGGCTTGCTTTTACTTGTAGAAACGTCTCTCGGTTGCTAAAGTCTGTAGCCTCAAAGCTGAGTGGATAACATATTCTGGCGTTTGACCTTCCTTGAGGTACTTGCGCAGTTGTTTGAAGGCTTCTTGCCCCGTCCAACTTAGGTGGGCTTGTTCCTTGCGCTGACCATTGCGTGCTGACTTCCCTCTCGTCTTGCGCTCGCTTTTGGCTTTCCTTGGTGAAGCGGCCGTCTCTCCTTTCCTGGCTTCTCTGTTGGCCTCCATTTGGCCTTCTTGTTGCTTCTTGCCGTCGTTCTTGCGTCCTGGCTTGTGCATCACCGTGGTCCAGCCAACTTCGTCCGCTGCTTTCGCCTTCTGTGGCACACCTGCATCGACTGCGTGCGCTGCGTTCTTCCCTGTCTCCCCCGCAGCCACCCCGCCTTCCTGGCGCTTGTCTCCCTCCATTCCTTCCTCACGCGGTGGGCGATTCTTTGTTTTGACTTGAAGATCGTATGGACCGGGGGTTTCGCGCACTTCCAGGGCCCCCCGGTCTCCTTACTCTGCTGAGTCTGTTCTTTCTGGCTGAAGAGTCGTGCTCTTCACCCAGAGAATTTGGAAGTGAGACTGCCTACTCATCCGGTGACCAAACTTTTCCTTGCAAAATGGCTCTTTAGATGATACAGTATTAAAACGGGGTGTCACTAACGGGGGGGGGGGGGTCCTTTTCAGCTTCTTGCAGTTGACAATGTCCAGGAAGACGAAGACGAGCCGCACGACAAATGGGAAGGATAGCAAGGTTGCGACGGACAAGAGCCCGATAGAGGGGCACCGCGCCAAATGGACCGAACCCACGGCTCGATAAGCTGCAGAGGAATGTGCTGCACGTCATGCTTCTCCGGCTGATAAGTCCAGCTCCAACTCTGATGAAGATGATCATGACAGCGCAGGGGGCGGCACAGATGACACCATGGCTACAGCGGACTCGCAAAAGGTTTCACCAAAACCACGTTGCCATAAGCGACGTGTTGCAAAAGTCAAACGAGTTCGTGGGGGCGCGACGAAGAGAAACCGTGCCAAGAAGAAGACAAAGGTTGGCAGCACTTGGGTGGCCGAAATGAAGTCATTACTCGGAGTGGTGGATTAGTACGTGAAGATGAAAGTGACGAAGATGGTGGTACAAGACAACCAAGGGAACCTGAGTTGAAAACCAGGTTTGGAGCTGCTCTGGGTGGCACCGCGTATGCTGACGACGTTTGCACAGATGCCAGCGACGATGTCGCTACCGGCGAAAAGGATAACGAGGACAGCAAGAACATCGAGTACGAAGTGACAGTCTAAGGTGAGCTATGTGGTTTGTGGTTGAATCCTGCGTTTCAAGCTAGTCACTTATTAGTTTACCCCACAAGGCCTTCGAAGGCTAAGGACCTTAGACTAGTAAATGGTAACAATAGGAGCGGTCAGTAAGGTTATGCATCTGAACTGAATCGAGCTCATTTTTTAAGGCTCATTATTTGCTACCAATGTGTTCTCAGGATGTGCTAGAAGTGATCACTACTTCGTCATCGCTTATGACGAATTAATTGTCACTATCGAAAGACATATTTGATTCAGCTCGCCCACTACCACTGTCATCACTGCTTTCTTCACTTTCTTGGTCGTTTTCCATTGGAGCGTTACTCCTGAATTCTTCATACCCTCTCCACATTTCGTTTGTCATCCAGTTTCTCCAAGACGTTCCATTTCGAAAGTCGAATGCAATGGGTTCACCATCATCGGAGTCATTCGAGATATCACTACTACTGTCATTATCGTCCTCCAAATCCGGGACGAGGTCAAATTCGTCAAATTGTCGGATAAAATTGTGAGCCAGAGCACATGCTACGATCACAGCTTTGTCATTCAACGGCTCGTAGTCCATGCTCGATCGCAACACTTTAAAATGACGTTTGAGAAGCGCTCGACAATGTTTCTTGCCTTCGCATGACGCAGATTAAACAGTTCCTTACTGTTTCTGGGTCGCTCAGATCCGTTTGACCATTCTTTTGAATGGTAGCAAACACCGCGAAATGGTGTCAGTACTTGTGCACTCAGAGCATACCCAGCATCCACCAGTACGTAAAACTTTTTCAGCAAGCATTTCCAAAAGCCGACGCCACTGTAAGACCATCGAGTCATGCGCGTTTCCTTCTGCACCAAAGCAAACGTTCATTCTCCAGTCACAAGCAATGATCACGTTGGTGGATATAAACCCTTTATGGTTCCGATAACGCTTGACGTCTTCGCAGGGAACGACAATACTGGCGTGTGTTCCGTCGATGGCGCATAGTGCTTGGTCAAAATGAGGATGATTCTCCATAAACTCGTTAGGAACAGCGGTACGCATAACCAGAAGACCTTGCAAAGCTCGAATCATCGCGTAAACGCCGCGAAGGCGATACTTGTGGGCAGTAGATTACGCCAAACCAAAGAAAACCTCTTGTTCTCGACACGTCGCTGCTGTTCCGATCCGGTTTAAAGCAACAGCAGCGAGTACTTCGCGTGGATGTTGAAGGGAACTGCGAATGTGTGGCCTACACATATTGTACAGCGCGTCGAAGGCTTCGGCATCCATACGGAAATAGTCTCTGAAGAGTTTTGTGTTTCGCGAGCTATGTATTGCCTCGAAAAAGCGCTCTCCATTGCTTGTTGTGAGTCCCAGTAGTCGTACAGCCTTGATGTGCTCATGCTTGCGTATCTGGCGTTGCGTCACACCCAAGCGAATTACAGCGATCATCAGTAGCAGCAGCAGCGCATTGTTGTTAACGAAAAGCAACTCGACTAATATTTTGCAAAGCGTCGCAGATTTTGATGGAAATTTTGGGAAATGGAGTTTTCGTGCGTGAGCACGACGTGAGCATATTAACCTTTCGAGGACAAACTTTAATTGGAAGTTGCTTTGGACTTGGTGAGTAAAATAACTATTTCGGTGCAGGTAGCTTAGCGCGAACACGGCCTAAATATTGTGGTTTTCATCCCGGATGGTCCAAGATCCGATATATCGGACCCGATTGTCTAAGCTCCTCCGATGTAGCAAGTAGGGTTGAGGGAAGTTAGTTATCTCGGACAAGATTTGACGCTGGATGTCATATTGTGCTTTGCAGATGGAATGTCGCTCCGTTTTATGGCTTAGATAGAGCATGATCGGAGCATAAAGCCAGGCATAACAATCAGATTTGAAAAGGCAGACCTGGAATTATTATATCTGTCCTCGATTTGTCGTAAATCGACTACAAGCGCTCGATTTGGCTTGTCGTAGCTCGATTTATTAGCCAACCTAACTTGATCGATCTGTCCCTTTTATTACCTTGACTTATAAAACGACCTCCCTTTATTATAAATCGAGGATCCAGCTAAGTGAAAACGACAAAAGCTTTGCAAAGCACAATAATTGTTGGTTTAAAGTGACCACCCAAAAAACATATCTGAGGGCGTCTCCAAATTGCTATTTGACTTACCATGAGAAATCCAAGTGGCCGTAGGTGATCACACATGCATTTCATTTGGAAATATCATAACTGTATGTGAATAGGTAGTGGGTAGTGATGCTCCAACGGCTTCAAGGCTTAACTCGTCCTTAGGCATGGAAGGTCTTAAGTCCCTAAATCTGATCAATATAGATAAATTGGACCGTATTACCCTACCCGCGATTTATTTTTATTTAAATCACCGTTTGAGATAAGACGGTAAATCGGGCGGTAAAATCGATAAAAACCACAATATATCAAATTCCTTTACTAATAACCCCAGCAGTTTTTTTAAATTTTTTACAAAAGACGATTCTCAATGGCCTGGCAAAACAGAAGATGAGACCAAACCTGCCGAACGGATCATTTAGCGGGCTCACCTTTGCTTCGACTGATTGATGCGCTATTTGTTCTTATTGATGTATTTGCGAACCTTTCAGCAGCAAGCGGATTCTGTATCTAAAATTCTACCTTTCGTAGCGGAAAATCTCGATTAGCGTGGGTAAATGTTGCTCGATGGTCGTAGAAATACAAATATTTGTGTAATCCACACAACTTGCCGACACTGGCAACTTTGGTCAGGTATAAAGTGTTCTATACTGGTACTGGTACCAGTTTTTCCTGTACATAATATGTTATGCTGTTTGTAAGAAATCCCGTTATTACCGATTTTGACCAGGGAGTTTGTTTAACGAGGATTGGTGAAATCAATAATCATATCAGGGACCCTGAAATATAAAATACATTTCAGAGAGTTATGTAAATGGAAACTTTCTTAACCGTCCAGAATATGCAATTTAGGCGGAATTCACAATACATGCATTTGCTCCGACGAAGTTTGCCGTTGACAACCCGGCAGCCTTACGGCGAAATGCGTGTGCAGACTGCAAACACTGCATGCTGTATGCCGTAGAGCATGCGAAGATGATTTTGGTCGTTTGACCAGCACAAAGACACTGGGACACTGTGGGACGCAGGAGGCAAGGGCGTTGCTGAGTCAGCAATGCTGACACCTTGAAGGTAGACGCTCGATACTGAGGCACTGAGCGTGGCGCTTCAGATAGCACCAAGCAGAACCGCCCTCTACACGAAGCCAAGAGCGTTCATCGCTTTGCAACGCTGTTAGCTAGCACTGTGTTGCATTCATACAGCTTCGCACACCAATCTTAATTTGCAGCGCGCAGAAGGGAAGTGGCTCGCATCTAACGCGAACAGGCCGATACGCGGGAGCACCTTGCATTCCTCGTGTGCACGTACCGGCTCACCTCCTGAACCTTGAAGTTTCGACCGACTAGTCACTAGTCTAGTGAGCTGCAGCGCTTGGTGCGCAATGTTCTGCTACGCTTGAACTTAGTCGAGCTGCGCCAACTCTGCAATGATGGCAGCACACACTACGGTAGCGTGGTGATAGGTGGCTTCGATGTAGACAAACGCGGTCTAGTGGCTTCGCTGCTGCAACTATTGCAATACCGTACAGCTTCTCTCTTGAACTGGGAGTGTATGAACCATCGTCTCATTTTGTCAAACATCCCACTGCTGCTTTGACAGTTTACGTCCCCCCGCAGTGTCGCTGCGCGATACGCAATGGGCAAGCTGGAGTTCCTGAATTCACCCTGTCCACTTGACGGTCAAAACAAGTGAGAGTGGCCCTTTGAACTTGTTCAACAGCTCTCACGTCAGGGCTCCGGCGCCATCTTCCACCACAAGAGGCTCTTCTCGCAAGTCACCACGGCATCTGGATCGCATCCTGGATTCGCTCGAAGCTGCTCATTTCCCTTTTTCACGCCTAGCCAACGCATTCGAGGTCGAGTCATCGCCTTCATCACCAACTCGTCCGCTCACAAACCCGACAACTTGTCCACGATGGCTCCGTTCCCTTCCAATCAGACCCCGAATATGACGTCGGCCAACCCTCCGCAGCCTTTCGAAGACGTTGACGGCAAGCACGATACCAGCTACATCGATATGCCGCTGACGCCTAAGGCCACTAGCGTCAACCCTGCTGACGCGAGACTCGCGAGTCTGTCTCGCTTCGCCGTACAGAGCGTCCACCTACGCGAGTGTTTCGCCGAGTTCTTGGACACCTTCGTCATGATCTTGTTTGGCATGGGTGTCAACAACCAGGTGACCAACTCACAAGACGCCAACGGCACGTGGCTCAGCATCAATATGTGCTGGGGCATTGGTGTACTCATTGGCGTCTACTGCTCCGAAGGTATCAGCGGTGCCAACCTCAACACGGCTGTGACACTGGCTCACTGCGTGTACGGCCGTCTACCGTGGTGGAAGGCGCCGGGCTACATGTTTTCGCAGTTCCTGGGTGCCTTCTGTGGTGCGTTCACGATCTGGGTCATGCAGTGGCAGAACTTGAACAAGATTGACCCGAACCGAGAAACTACACAGAGTAGCTTTGCTACATACCCTTCTGAGGGCATCTCCAACTACACAGCCTTCTACACGGAGTTCATTGGCACTGCCATGCTGGTGCTCAGTATCTACGCTATTACGGACCAGAAGAACCGTCCCGCTGGCAAATACGGCAACGCCTTCGCCTTTGCTCTCATGATCATGGCTCTGGGTATGGCTTTCGGTATGAACACGGGTTACGCCGTGAACCCTGCTCGTGACTTTGGCCCTCGTCTCTTCACGCTGTGTGCTGGTTGGGGCTCGAAGGTGTTCACGTCGCACCATTACTACTTCTGGATCCCCATTGTATCGGACCTTCTTGGCGGTGTCGCCGGCGCCGGTCTCTACCGTCTTTTGGTCGATATTCACCACCCCCAGACGCCGTTGCCTTAAGATAGCCTCCGAAAAATACAATATTTAAAAAATGGAAAACGGACCTGGCTTTAAAGCCTCAGTTTATGAAGTGGTCACAGTCTCTCAATATTTTGTATAGTTCTTGTGTTGCCGTCCGAAGGACTTGCGTGGTAGTGAAGCGTTCTATCAAGACAGCGAGAAACTAATCATGCAGCTCGGAACGTTCCCACCTATCTTGCCGACACAGAATCCGTTCAGTCACGACGTGTACTACGTGCGCGAATGTTTTCCCCGCTACTATGCATTAATCATCGATCTGCTACTCCACCACAACACAGACATCGCTACGATTACTGGAACGACAGGTCCCCAACTTTTTACAGCTGCCTCTCCCTAACCTTTATGGGTAAGGCTTCGCTAACCTCGCGTTTTTCTGCCCAGGAATCGGGACATCAGCTTTCTACGGGTACTTTTTCACTCGCTACAGCCGGGAGCACCCACATGTAACTATCGTTACCGCAGCATTTTCGGATGAAGACCAGTTACAAGGATCCACGGTGTTTCAAGAGGGTCAATCAGAAAACATTATGCAGGGGATTACTACAAGTTAGTGCACGCCAAGCGACAGGATGCTGCTGAACGTGGAGTTGAGGCCCTGTACTTGTTTGATGGCCCACCACCGTTCCCGCCGCCACACCGAGAGAAGATGGTGCCCGAATCAGATGTGGTTCAGCGAGATTTGCAAACGTCCTAGTGCGCACACAGTGTACATGCCGTTATGGGACTTGGACGAGTTGAAAACGGCGGCCAAACTCCTCCATCTCGACTCGTGTGATCCACCAGTGACACTCAGAAACGATTGAAGAGCGTTTTTCCAAGTTTGGTGGTGTGGCGCGCGAGTGTCTTTCTTCCTGTGAACAATTTGTGCGCAGTAGACTGAGGGATATTCGCGGGAATATCGTGGTTGATGATATTCGTTCTCAGCTGAAACGAATTGCACGGGAATCCACGGGAATGAAAGTATGTGTCACTATGTATGTACCAGTTCACGACGAGCCATGGACCTACACAGTTCGTATCGCATCAACATTTGTTTCCCGCTTGGTGCTCAAGGAGGTCTGTCATAAATTCAGGTACGATGACACCAAGCCGAAAGCGCTATTTTGCCTATATTCGTGAGCTTCCGGACGAGGCCGTGTATCGCGGTAATTTATTTGACGTCCGAGCGCATGCACGCCTGGTGTATGCGAGACTATAAGACTCAACGTCTCAGTGAAGATTCACTCGGACGAGACATCGTGACTTTTGCTTGTACCAGAAGTGATCAGTTGAGCTTCTTCGACCCAAAATCTGTGTCACTGGATGTGTTGAAGGTCGGTTCGTATCACATAGTGGACCCGCGCTACCCCATGGAGACGTTTGACTCGTTTTAATATTCTCAAAACGCCAACTGGGTCGGAAAGAAACAGCTTTTGTTGTTTAAAATGACCGAATCGGCTGTCTCTTTGAAGGGGAAAGACTTTGTGGAGATGCTGCAGAATCGCGGGCTGCAGGAGAATGCATTGACTCAACCAGACAGCTCACTGATTTTTGTCGTTCCGAAGTCACCTGCAGACGATTTTCGTGATAGGCAAGTGGTTTTGTGGGACGCGCGTGCCGACTCGGAAAGCGTCGAACGGGTTCTCAACGTTCGTAATGAAACGGCAGATCGCGTGGACTTGGGGGTATCTTCGCGACGCTTTTCAGAATCCCAGCAAAATGAGTTCGTCTCAGAACGAGTTTTTCGCTGGC
>QOKR01001221.1:0-11681 GCA_016880985.1 Phytophthora idaei | reverse complement strand
AGTGCGTCGCTGTTGACGGATCAAGATGAAATCCGTTAGGCAAGAGCAGCTTCATGTAGTTCACTGTCTGCTTGTAAGCAGATTTCTTTTGGCGATCTCCGCACACATCCCAGAGTCTTGGGGTCTTTGCATACCACTCGAACCAAATGGCCGCAGGACCTTTAGGGAGTGCCTTGCTTCCGCAAGTCTTCGACTTGGTGGAACTCTCCGAATAAACCTCTCGTGTCTGCGATGCATTCGCTGGCGGAGTTGAGGAAATGTCCGCCTGACCGACACTACCCGCATACTCGAGCAGGTTGACGCGATCGGTCAATGCTCGATTCATCGCAATTAGCTCGCTGATGATCCGGTTCTGATGATTGATGGGCTTCTCCTCTCTTGTAAGCTTCTCTTCGTCCCCCTTGGTCTCCTCAAGGTCCTTCCGCGTTGCCTTCGCTTGTAGTTCTGGGCTCCATGCTAGCATCTGAGTCCTTGATAACCCAAGGGTCATTAGGCATTCCCGCATTCTGGCAGCGTACAGACATATGGAATAGCGCTCGAGTACTTCGGGGAAATGTTGGATCAAGGAAGCAACCAGGACTTCAGCCACGCGCCCATTGAGTTTTTTCTCCGGATCTTGAGTGTCGATACTGGGCTGAAATAAAAGGTTTCCCAATTCCAACGCTTGCTGTTGACTGGCAGAGTCAAACCATGAAAGGGTGGGGACCGGTGGATTTTTGCTGGCGTCCCACCCGCTGAGTACTCGAGCTGCCTTCTGGTCTTCGCTTGTCGTGTTGAAAACGTATGCGAACGCTTTGTTTGTTGCCGTCATGTTCCACGAGCCTCGGTCAAAAATCCACTGAGCGCTTAGTAGTGGGTCACTGTTGGCATGTTGAGCCCCGCCACGCCGAAACGAATGATACGTCAAATTTCCGGTAGGTTTCGCTTTAGCTTGCACTGCCGATGCAGACTTGACAACACGATTCACGTAGGCATGGATCTTCATGTTATCTTCAGGCACCTTGCGCTTCTTTTGAGTAGGTTCACTCTGAACATCGTCATCTCCACATGAGGCAAGAGCTTCAGCTAGTGGGACGTCGGCCGGGGCCGGTACACTCTCTTCGCTACCTGCCGCAAGATGCGGGTGGTCGAGTAGTTGAGCGCATGGGGAATCTTGCATGACCAAAGCCATTGCGATCGCGTGGAGAGGACATGTGATGATGCTGTCCCTGTCGGGGGAAAGGGAGAGACCTTGTTCTTCAGCTGTTTTCACCCGGATGAGCCTTACGAACACCACTCCATCTGCACGCACAGAAAGATTGCCCTTGACCACGAATCCAAGGTCGGAGGCACGTCCAAAGGCATACCACATCAGCGCAAGCAAGGCCGCATCTTGGTAGTCCTTGTGGCTGGCGGCATCATAGTAGAGTCCATCCATGAGAGTGCGCAAGTCCTCCTTCGTACACGCAGGCGCCTTGATCATTCCTCCTTCGACCCGCTTAATACAGTGGCGCTCGAGCGTCTGGCCCATCTTGAGGAGCTTCTTCTCGATGGTGGTACGGTGCTTCGGGTAGGTGTCCAGCAGCCAGTTCTTCACGTGACGATAGTAGCTCATGACAGAGTTCCTAGCCGGCGGCTTCCCTCCTCGCCCCTCCGCAAAGGCCAGATGAACGCCGAAGCGGTCCATCAGCTTCACAAACACAGCTCCGCTTCCATCTCCAAGGAGGGAGGCTGCGACGAAGTCCATGGAGACTCCCTTTGCTGCAACGAACCGGCCAAATGCGTTGATAGCTGTTTGGCGAGCGCGCTGGGAGTTGACAGGTGCGAGGACTTGAAGGCTCATACTGGTTTCTAGTGTTTTGTCGGAAAGAACGCAAATATGCGAATGATGCAGACTGAACTAGCGGCTCCTATAGGCCTCCAGCATATTCTGCTCTCCGTGCCTACATTATACGTCGGCACGGGGTCGGTGGCATAAAAACCTACCCCTGAGAGATATTATTGGTAAATAAGTAACGTAGATGAATGTTATTGATCAAAAGTCAAGCATCTCTGTCATCTGCCAATACTTAAATGAAGTAAAAAAATATATGTCGGCACGTTGATGATATTCATCCATACAAATCGGAGGTCATAGCAAGTATATCGTACCATCATTCTGGTACACTTTACTTAGTTTTACTATGGTGATGAGCGATCTAACCTGTCGCGGAGTGTAACACTTGCTTTCACTATGAGGCTGCCGCCAATAAAGATCTGGATGCCGGCGTTAGGCCTCCCGTCTCCGTCTGCTTTTGCGGACTTCTGATTGGATGACCAATATAACTGAAAGTAATACAATTGACGGCCGCTGACACTCAAAGTTTGTGAGCAGACGTAGCGAGCTCTCGCTCATGTTATAATATATTAACATGCAATGCCTGTAAGAACCCACAGGGTCTTTACGGGGGGCAAATGAAGGAGATAATATCTCCTTGAGACCCCTTTTTCAAAAGTATCATTACGCGTTTTTTTAGGTTTTTCGCTAGAGGCCTCTGAAGTTGGGCGAGGTGAAATCGGGTGGTTCATTGCTTTCGAGAAAACGGGAAAAGAAGTCCCCCCCCCCCCCCAAAGGACACCCGGACGGTGGCGACTGACAGCGACACTGCAAGGAAGAACAGCCGACCTCGCTGATAACTACCATCGCGTAAGAACCTCGGCGCCGTTGAGTGTTGAAGTCGCCCCACTAGCGAGCCTACCATGGCTATCGTTTCAAGCCCACCGCTTCACACGCTGAAAGACTTCAGGGCTTTGTGGGAAAGCATCCCAAGCGCAACGGACAGAGATCGCAATCCAGAAAAGATGGTCGACATGAACGCCAAGATCAAGCCCTACATGCCGAAGGAATTCGTCAATGACGACCTCTACGCTGCCCCGACAGCGGCGATGGTGGAGAAGACTGCCAAGATCAAGAAGAAGCGCCGAGAGCGCGCCACTGCACATATCGCAGCGAAGACCGCCACGAACGATGATGGGAAGGTCACTGCAGCCTAAGGAGGTTCACTAACTTAGTGACATTTTCAAATGAAGCCAGATCTCTGAATACATGTATTTCCAGCAGCCAACCTTGAGTTCGACTTTTGACAATGTTTTGGTGTGGTTTTAGAGTCACCGACTGCACCATTCGAAAGTGCAGCGTTTTTTTTTTTTTTTAGAAGCATCTCGCGCCGACGCTCACAACCTTTTTGGTATTTGCCTTTTCGTGGTGCTAAAACCGTCAAAACGTAGCCAAAGGAGTCCAGCAACGCAGTATAGCTCGCTTGGTTTTGAGGTTTAATCCGTAATGATACTTTTGAAAAAAGGGGACTCATATGGCATCGCCATGAACACAAGTTGATACCTGAAAGACAACAAGACATATAAAGTTTGAGGTTAAAATCAACTGTAGATCTCCAGTAATGAAGATTTTTTTTGCTGAGAAATGTCTCGTTCATAATGACCGGATCCATTAAATTTTGAATCTGCTAGAAACGGCGGGTTCATTCAGGCATTTGCGATTTAATAATCCTATCATTGTTGAGAGAATCGTCTGTGGAGGATAAGGAGCATTCACAGTATGCTTCCAGTACTTGTTCACGCACATTGTGCACTCTTTGGTACTAGTGCGTAAACTGCAAAGCTGGCGATATTAAATGATTCCAGCCGGCGTGCGGTTTTCCCACTGTTGCCAACAGACAATCCTCTCGACCGTGATATCCCAAATAGTGATACACTTCAGACAGGGGGAGAAGGTGGGTCAACGGTATATTGTGAATTTTGACCAAAGTTGCCGATTTTGAGCGGTTCAGCCACCCACCATAAATCGCTCGGAAACGAACCAACTCTGATCATTGGACGAAAATAGATAGGTGATCGCTTCCCATTGGCCCTATCGCCAATACAGGTTTCTCCCCTCTTTAACCTTCTGCCGTTGCCGCCCCCGGGCTGGTGCTTGGATCTCTTTAGGAGGTCTTGTTGCTGCTGTGAGCGTCGGGTCTGTAGCTACTGGGGTCGTCGCAGATATTGTTGCTGCTGAGATCGTCGTGCTGCGGCCGTCGGAGCCCTCTTTGCTGCTGGGGCCGTCGGAGTTCTTGTTGCTGTTGGTTTTGGTCGGACCTCTCGTTGCTGCTTGTTGGAGCTGTCTTTGGTGCTGGTGCTGTCAGAGTCCCTGTCGCTGCCAAGCTGTCGGAGTTCTCGCTGCTGTTGGGACGTCCGAGTTCCTGTTGCTGTCCCTCGTTGGTGCTAGATCCGTCGGGGCTCTCATTGGTGTGGTGGCTGTCCGAGTTTTCGTTGCTGTTGGGGTCGTTGGAGCTCTCGTTGGTGCTAAGCCGTCCGAGCACCTGTCGGTGTTGAGGCCGTCGGAGCTCCCGTTGCTGCTGAATCGCCGGAGTTCTCGTGGCTGCCCGTGTTCTCGTTGCTGCTGGGCTGTTGGAGTTCCTGTTGCTGTATCTCGTTGCTGCTGTGATTGTCAAGTGGTCGTTGGAGCTGTGGTTCTAGTTGCTGGTGGGACTGTCAGGTTTCTCGCTGACTTGTTGTTCGCTGGCAGATTTTATCGCTGGCTATATCGAAGGCATTGCGGGACGTCAATCGATCCGAGGACGTGCTGTCTGCTGGCGAGTGCGCCAGCGTACTTAAGGCTCTGTACCCAAAGCATACTGGTTTCGCTGTCGTCAAAAATTAAACTCGGCATTGAAAATAAGTGGCTGTAACCAAACAGCATGCACATCCAAATACGGTCTACCACTGCTTGTACGGGTGCTACAACCTGGGACTCTCCAAGAAGGACTTAGCACACATTTACGCCAAGTCTGAGAAAACCATAGAAAACTGGGTTCAAGTATATGAGAAGACTGGATCATTTCAGCGAGCTCAAACTGCAGCGCCCAGGAAGTTCACAGCCGCCCATCGGCAGTGGCTTTATGACTACTATCAGTCGACACCACTCGCGTATTTGGATGAAGCTCAAGATGCTTTTAAGCGTGCCCATAAAAGGGAAATCTCCAAATGATCAGTGTGGAAGATCATTCACGAGCTTGGTCTGACGTGGAAAGTTCTTGAGCGTAGAGCTATGTACATCAAGGAGTCGGACATTTTCCGGTTCGTTGAGGAGCTAAGCCGAATCGACTGGAACCATCACAACCTAGTCTTCTTAGATGAAGTTTCTTTTGACAACAGAGGAATGATAAGGAAGAGAGGCTACTCGCTGAAAGGGAGGACTGTTGCTATCCGCGGCGATTTTCAACGGAAACCAAGAGTCTCGATTCTGGCTTTCATGGGCATACATGGAATCATCGACTACTATAACATTGAGGGGACATTTGATCGAGTGGAATTTGTACAATGCTGTCGCGACTTCGCGTACTCTACCAGGGATGGTTCGGCAATATCCCGGGTCAAACTCGGTATGGATCTTGGACAGTGCCTCGATTCACAGGCATCCTGAGATCATACACTTCTTACGAAGTATTGGAGTGGTTCCGATATTCCTGCCAGCATACTGTCCATTCTTTAATCCTATCGAGTACATGTTTGGGTACGTGAAAAAATCTTTCCAGCGGCACTATGTGGAGTCTAGTGGGAGAGATTTGCTGCCATTTGCTGTCAAAACCTTCAGGTGCTTTGAGTCGTTCAATATGGGGAAGGTGTTTGAGCACTGTGGCTGGATGATTCAAGGACATTTTAATCCTGTGGATCAACTCTAGAAAGAAAAGCGGAAGGTGCGAGATGTATTGAACGGAACCAGTGAAGAAAACGAGCAAGCAGACGAACTAGGATTTAGGATGAGGCAGCGCGTGGATTCTGCGTAGAAATGAATCACTCTTGATGGTCAACGTCCTCAGCATTTTCCATTCGCTGCAATGGGTCGGCCACGTTTCGGGGCGGAAGTGCGTTGCGAATAAACGCTTCAACGATAGACTTGCGTCCCGATAAATTGCTTTCATTAGCGTCCAACCTTATTTCCATGTCGTTACGCAGTAGGCGGAAGTCAGCGATCGCTGCATTCACACAGTTCAGTGCAAGCTCTGCAGAGTGGTTAAGCGTCTCAAGATGGCGCTCGAGATGCGACTGAGACGCCCTTAGAAGACACGCTATGTGCTCCGGTGGTGGCTGCGCTATCGCCGCTTCCCACGTTGATCGGCTCAGGTTGCATGTAAGGTGGTTAGCCCACATGCGCCAGACAATTGCCTCTCCTTGAAATGTTTGTTCCCAGCGCTCGCGTAGCCTATCCACAACTTCAAGAAGTGATCTTTCGGCTGTTGCTCCAGCGCGGTCGGTATCAGGTGGAACAATGCAAGCAGCAGTGAATGTCTCGAAATCCTGTTCTTTGTTATTGCGAGACCATACTCATAGACTAGGAGAGTAACAGTCTCTCCGAGCATGGAGTGGAGCCAGCGGTTCCACGCAATATCAGACTTGTTGCTGTCAACCAAATGGCGCCTTGCCTTGAACTGCATGACCTTCGACCACTTTTATATCGTCGGAACCTCAACAGACCAGACCCCATCAGTCTTAATAGCCCTTCCCTTCACACGAGGGCTAAAGCGCTCCCAGATTTTCTCCAGAATTTCGCTAAACGAAGATCCGTTGAAAGCAGCATCGTCGAGCTCCTCGCCGGGTCGTTCACGCTGCGCAATCGTCGTCTTGATAATTGGTCGGACAACAAGTTGGTAACGATGATTGTCTGCTACTTGGACGGGGCCTTCGGACGGCGTTTCAGCAGAATCGGTCTGTGCCAGGCGAGGGGAACTTCTTGTAACCGGACGGGAAACCGCAGTACTCGGTGTAGACGACGAATGAGAGGTTCTCCTCTCTGAAGCCGATGTTGCAGTTCTCGACGTCGTTTGAATCACACATGTGGGGCTTCGAGCAGCCCCACGGTTGCTCTCTGCGTCTGGCGTGGATTGAGTCGATCGGCGAGAGTTTCCTGCTGATACCTGGGATCGAATAGATGTTGCCGGTGAAGATGTAAGCCGGGGTGATCTCCGGGTAGGTGTACGAGAATATGGGGACACACGAGTGCGCGAGCGACTGTTTCGTGGCTCATGTTGCGTGGGTGTCGGCGCCCTGATGACTGTTGTCAAGAAAGCGTCTCGATCAGCTTCGGTATACCAGTAGGAACTGGTATGACCTTCACTCAGTGGTACCACAATCATTCAGGCGATTACGGGACACTGATGATGGGACGCTGTTTACGCAACGAGGATTACGCTACACGTGGGTACAAGATGGTCATCGACGTGTCGCTCGCTGATTGGCTACAGGAACTCAGTCGTCAGTAAAGAATCCGGTAGAGTGTACCCAGTAGGTAGGACAACAGCCTTAGAGGTAGCAAGCAGTTTGCGAACTAAGGACCTAAATCAATCACTTTGCATTTTGCTCTAAAGACCACAAGCCTTTTATGACAGCATCCCGTTCCTCCGTTCCCGTGCCCGAGCCTACGGCAACCATGTTGAAACGGATCTGGGGAACTGTCATAACGCATAAAATGTATCTAGTATGGCAGGTTGGGTGAGTCGCCAGAGATTCGTGATTGATTGGGCCCGAATTGGAAATTTGGAGTAGAACACACAATACGCAGGTCAAATATCTCTCGTTGGTGGTTAGTGAAAAGGAAATCTGGCATATCACTAAACAAAGGTAGTTAACTATGGAAATAAACCGTAAGCAGCAGGACGGCAGTGCAGTGCAGCCCGGCATTGACTTTTGCTGCTTGCGCCTTTGTCTGGTTGGACGACGGGTTCTCGGCGTGGTGGCGGCATATCTGCAGCTGCTGTGCGCTGGAGAGACTATTGGGGGATGGGGGAAGAGTGGTCGGCGGCATTGTGGCCTTGGTGTTGAGTTTGCAGAAGTGAGAGCGACGGGCGACGGGCCTCCTCCGCTTACCAAGCACGGTTAGCCATGGATCTACGAATGCATCCAACGCATGCCAGCAGCCACTCATTCGTGAACGAACCGCAGCGTTCAAATCGCACCGTTCGACCTGGCCAACGATCAGATTGTTGGTACACTCTGGATTGTGATAACTCCAGTTTATGATAATGTGGTGGTTCCCGAAGCTATCACCGCCGAGAGGGTTGTCTGTATCATTGTTGAGCACTCTTTGGTACTGGTGCGTAAACTTCAAAGCTGCCGGTGTGTCAGCTGTCAGGCTGACTGCCGCAGTGCGGGGACTTCCAACTCGGGATCACTCCGCAATCTGCACTCTCACCTATCCATACAACTGGTCAACGAGTAGGATGCACTTGCTTCGTCTCGTACTGACTGCTGCGTTCACCGTGGTTGCTGTCAGCAGTGGCATCTCAACCAACGCCAACGAGATCACCCGGGCAACCACGGCGAAATCGACATTGATCCATGACGCGGTGCCCAGCCTTCAGGTAGCTACTCGAGAACTATCTGACGAAGACGCAGCGTTAGAGGAAAGAAGGGGAGGAGGAGGTGGTGGTGGGCATGGAGTTGCAGGTGGAGGAGGCCACGTAACTACAGGAGGAGTAGGAGATGGAGGAGGAGGGTACACAGCAACCGGAGGGGGTCACGTGTACGGAACACACACGAGCACTGGGCTAATGAACACAAACGGCGTCACGCATTACAAGGAGAAAAAATGCAATCGATTTACGAACTGGTGGAAGCGGCTCTTCAACAAAAATATCCCGAAGTGCCCGAAGAATACACGCGTCGCCTTCGAGCTTCAGACGCAAAGCCATATCAAACACTTGTAAACGTGTTAAAGAATTGATCCTTCAATGGATGCAGAGACTACCGTGTTCTACGCACTTCCTTCGTGAAACTTTCCAGTGACGCAATCCGGCAATGATGAAACGAAGACAATCGTAACACATGAAGTCATTGTGGTTTTGAATCAATGGGACCGTCGTGCAACGAAGTCCAAATTTGGAGAAAGCGCACAGTTTGTTACAGTTTTCTGATCTCTCCTGTTTCAATATAACGCTTTCTGCTGTGTAGTACCGTTACAATCAACGCACTACGGTAGCTTAGTTATCTCACTTTTATCGAAACATAAATGAAGATAACCAACGGAGTGAGGCGAGTCACAACGACCTCGCTGACACTGGCTATCAGAAGCTCCATTGTTCAAGAGCAGAGGTACTGTGGGCCTCCCACGAATAGGGAGGGATCAAGTGAAACCGTAAGCCGGTCGCCCCACGAAAACGAAAAAAAAGAAGGAGACGAACCAATCTTCCACTCGCATTTTTCAGCACTGTAAAAACAAGAATGACAACTGTACTGTAATACTTCAGTATATTAACGTTATTTCATACTTAGAAGTAATACAAATACTACTTTCCTTTTTCCTGGTTGGTTTTGGGAGCACCGGGCCCCGGTACGATAACCACGTGCTCTCCTTGACCAAACGTATCATTTTATCCTGGTGTCGTGAAGGCACTAAACTCTTTACGAAGCCGTAGGTTAATCGAAATGGATCGATGGTTTCGACGAGAAAAGGCGTTTGCAGGTTATGGAGTGCAAATTGCGAACTGTGCGCCAAGAGATGCTCTACTTGAGAGATGTTTTCATGTGATATTCGACAATAATTTGGGTGATCTTTAGCTTGTCAAAAGTTAACTTCCTACTTTTCCACCAGCGATCAAAGCAACAAGTAAATGACACACCGAGTCCTTGGTTAATGGATTTCGAGAGTTAGGTCATTGCGTTCGGTTCACTCGGTGATTAACCTCGAAGTCGACGCGAGTCTTCTTCCTCTTTCTTCGGGCATTTCTTGACCTTTTTGTTAAAGAGCTGCTTGAACCAGTTCGTAAATCGATTGCATTTCTTCTCCTTGTAACGCGTGACGCCGTTCGTGTTCATTAGCCCAAGGCTTGGGTTTCCGCCTCCGTAATAATAAGTTGTCCCTCGTCCGCCTCCACCCCGACCGCCTCCACCCCGACCACCACCACCTCGACCACCACCACCTCGACCTCCTCTTCTTTCCTCATCGGAGTCTTGATCTAACAACTCGCGAGTCGCCGCATGATAGCTGCGCACTGCCCCGTGGATCAAGTTAGACTCGGCCGTGGTTGTCTCGGCGATCACTAGGGCGGCCGTGATGCCATTGCTAACCCCAAACAGGACGATCGTGATTGCCAGTACAAGACGGAGAAGGCGCAGACTAGTCCAAATGACCATCCTGGTGCCTTTGGCGTGGATTGCAGAGTGTTGATGCCAGCAAGCATACCTGCTTGTACTTAAATAGTTGGCCTCCGGAGACCGACCGATGGGAGCACTCAACCGGCTGTATATCTTCGGATTTGACGTTTACGCACACAGCAAATACATGTAAACCACATCTGTGCGACTAATACACCCAGACATGTCCCCAGGGAGTAACTGTATTTTCAAAATCGTACCCCCTTGAACAAAAAGGGATACTTTGGGGATTTCAAAAAGGTGTTCATACGATTCTAATCAGTATTTGTTTGTATATAGAATTGCCTACACCGTAAAAACCATAAAAGAAAAGTGCGATTTCTTGAAGTATAGAGGTGACACCCCCACCTTAGTATTAATAATAGTACTATTATAACATTTATAAGATATTCACATCAGATTGTTTAAAATCCCCACGTGTTTGCCAAATTTCTTTTTACATAGTAAAAGTACAAACTTTGCTAACAATTTATATACTGGTGTTAGTAACGGAACTTTTTACACCTGTACATGTAACACTGACAGGTGTGGTTTGCATGTATTTGTACTAATTTATGTTACATGTACTTACGTTTATTGGATCTGAGCTGGGGATCCAGTTACACGTATGATACATGACGTATCCCAGCGGGATACGGTTACTGGAATGGTCTAATCCCACTCAGCCCTGTAGGGTTAATGCGCAGAAAGGGTTGGTTTGGGTTAAGGGTGATAGAATTCGACTCCAATTTTGGAAATTTGCAGCTCCATGACATCCGTCCTCCCATGTTGTGTCAATATTCTCTGCCGAATCTGAAAGATCTCGTACTTTGACAATAAGGATTACGAACTGAGGCAATACAGTACATGTAGCAAGTAAACGAGATTCATGTACAGTATATCACGTGGATAGGGATCGAGGAGGGGGAGGGCTTACAGACTTCAAGTCAAACGAGTTAAGGAATATGAAAAAGGCAAGTGCTTTAGGGTTTAAACGGTTTCAAACGGCTGCGGGAATCACTCCATTGTAAGTTTTACAGTGTTCTTCGATGTAGTAAACGCCAAACTTGAAACTTATTAGGTAGCGTAAGCTAGCCATATGGGAAGCCCAACTATGGTTAATTTGTCGTCGACTGGTTCAACGTTCGTGCAACATGAATTTGTGCTTGTTACCAAGCTGTCGTGTAGTCCACGTAATAATGAAAACTCGGGCGTATATAATATGGCGTGGTCTTTAACTGTCCACATGCAGATGGTTTTGGCGAGTCTTTCCTAAAAGCCGTGCGCGATATCCCTGTACACCCGGGCAAAACGGTAGTGAGCGCAGCATGGGGCGAGCCAACTGTGATATAATTGCTGAGAATTCAAGTTGACGGGGATCCGAATACTTTTATAAAACAAGTGAGTTTTCAAAATAACGTTGCTTTTTTTCTCAATCGGACAGATCCCAAACCGAATTACTACTAAAATACGGACCCCAAACCGGATTTTCCCCAAATCAATGGATGCTTTCCAACCCGTCAAAATATTGTGCC
>QOKR01001220.1:0-11699 GCA_016880985.1 Phytophthora idaei | reverse complement strand
GATGAAATCAGCCGAGCTCAATTACCCGACGCAGCAGCAAGAGCTCTTAGCC
Source organism: Phytophthora idaei (assembly GCA_016880985.1). Taxonomy (NCBI): domain Eukaryota; phylum Oomycota; class Peronosporomycetes; order Peronosporales; family Peronosporaceae; genus Phytophthora; species Phytophthora idaei. The sequence continues at coordinate 11,647 of QOKR01001220.1, read as the reverse complement.
ATTGTCCACGCGCTCGCAGCCTTTCGGATCTATTGCTTGGACAAACCCCCGATTGTTGAAACCGATCACAAGAGTTTTGAAGGTCTGTTTACGCAGAAGATGGCCAACCGTCGTCTTGCACGCTGGTACGATATCCTCGCGGAATATCAGCCGACGTTCTCGTACCTTCCGGGGGCGAAGATTGGCGTAGCTGACGCCTTAAGCCGTAGACCCGACCTTCAACCGCAGACGAAGTCCTTTCACGACTTAAGTGTGACGAGCTTCGACGACACGTCGTTCAGCTTAGCGATCAGTGAAGTGACCACGGACACCGAGCTGATCACCAAATCAAGAAAGCGTACATGAAAGACCGCGACGCGCAAGCAGTCTTTGCAGCAATCAAGCGACGAACCGCGGACTTGAATCCGACAGCCAAACCTCAGCACCTCAAGAAGTATCGTTGCTATTCCACAGCTAATGGTTTGCTCTGGTTTCAATCTCCAACGGACGACGTATCACGTGTTGTAGTGCCCAACGACGTGAAGTTGCGGCACGAAATCATCAGCGAGTGTCATGACTCCAACTACGGGGGCCATCCTGGTGCGGAACGTACGTAGTTAACACTCGCGCGGCGTTGGTACTGGTCCAGGATGTTGAAGTCCATCCAGAAGTTCATTGCCGACTGTGAGTCATGTCGACGGAACAAGCCTCGGCTTACCAAGCCACCCGGTCTTCTCGAGCTCTTACATATACCGGACGAACGGTGGCGATCAATCTCCATGGACTTCATCACCGACTTGCCGCGTACCAAGCGTGACGTCGACTCCATCTGGGTCGTCGTTGACAGATTGACGAAGCGATGCCATTTCGTGCCGACTGCGAAGAAGGTGACAGCGGAAGGCGTTGCCCGTCTCTTCATCGACCACATCTGGAAGCTTCACGGTATGTCTACAAACATCGTTTCGGATCGCGATCGGAAGTTCGTCTCCCAGTTTTGGCAACACGTTTTCAAGTCCATCGGGACGAAGCTGAGCATGACCGTCGCGCACCGAGCTCAAGGCGACGGACAAACGGAACGTATGAACCGTACGCTTGAAGAATGTCTTCGAGGCTTCGTTGGGCCGCAGCAAGACGATTGGGACGTTCACCTCGCAAACGCTGAATTTGCCGTCAACTCGACAGTAAACTCCAGCACCAAGCTTGCTCTATTCAAGGCTGATCTTGGGTATATCCCACTGAATCCACTACAACTTGCACCCGAGCAGCTCGAACACGTGCCCAGGAGTCGACGCGGTACTGAGTTCCACGAGCTTCAAGCAGCTATTCTTCTCCGATGTCGGGAAGCCTTATCACAGGCTCAAGAACGAATGCGTGACGTCTATGATCGAAACCGTGCCTAGCAACAGTTTGGCGTTGGCGACCGTGTGTACTTGAGCACCCAGCATTTGGATCCGAAACACACTGGTCTACCCAATTCAACCAAGTTCGGGCCAAAATGGATTGGACCGTATACGGTTGTCCGCAAGGTCCACAACCACGCGTATGAGCTGAATATTCAGGGCCTGATGATCAGTGAATAAATCGAGCTCAGCGTGGTCGAGATAGCATCGAAACTTGCGCGTAGCCCATACGATTCCCCAGCACTCAATCTCGGTTGTTCCACTTGTCTTGTTGACCCAGTTCCGTTGAGAGCCCACCAGCATCTTGCTGGCATAAGCAACGGCCCAATCACGCTTGTCAACCTCCTGCATAAGGCACGCACCTACTGCCAGGTGTGACGAATCCACGTAGAGCTTGAACCGCTTCTTGAAATTGGGATACACCAGTATTGGAGGCTTCACCAAAGCTCGTTGTAGTTGTCGGAACGCCACTTCCCATTCGTCGTTCCAGTGGAACGCGACACCCTTCTGCTTTAAACGTTCCAACGGTGCAGAAATCGCGGCGAAATCCGGTATATAGCATCTAAAGTAGCTAGTCAATCCCAGTAACGCTCTAACCGTATGCAGGTCATGCGGTCGCTCGGTATTCACCGCGGCTTTTGCCTTCTCCGAGTTCGGAAGGATACCAATAGAGTCACGATGTGTCCCAGGAACACTACTTGGTCGCGCCCCAATGGCACTTCTTCATCTTCAGCTAAAAACCCGCAGCCCGGAAGCGTTCCAAAACTTGTTGTACCCGGATCAAGTGAGTCGGGAAGTCGTCACTGAAGACGACGCAGTCGTCCAGATAAACAAGACAAATTCTCCACTTGAGGTCGACAAGAACGTTCTCCATGAGAAGTTCGAAAGCTGGAACGGCATTACACATACCAAAAGGCATGACCAGCCACTCATAGAGTCCAAACTTACTGGTAAAAGCCGTTTTCTCGACACTGTCCGGGTCCATTGGAACGTTCCAATATCCCGAAGCAATATCCATGGTAGAGAAAAGCTTAGCGTTCCAAAGAACGTCTAGGATGGCGTCAATCAAAGGCATCGGATAGCTGTCCTTCACGGTGACAGTGTTCAGCTTCCTGTAGTCGATACAAAATCGAATTCCACCATCAGGCTTTCGTATCATCAATACAGGACTGGCCCAGGGGCTAGTCGAAGGTCTAATAAGACCGAGGTCCAGATATTCTTGGATCTCCGACTCCATGACATCTCCTTCAGCTTTTGACACTCGGTAAGGAGGTTGCTTGATCGGCAGGTGCGTTCCAGTATCGATACTAAACTTCAGGAGCTCCGTCCTTCCAGGTTTCTTGGAGGTTTCGACAAACAAGTCTCTCATGCCCTTCAACATCTCCGCAAAGAGTCTCCTCTGTTCGGCCCCGAGCGACGAGTCTTGAAAGTTCACCTCGAAGTCGTCTTCCCCAGCGTTGTCCATGGCGCCAGCCATCTCAGTCTCTACCGCTCCAACATTCGTTGATGTGTTCCCCTTTATCGCGCTCAATACCTCACTAATGTCCTTCGACGTTCCATCTCGTCTTGGAACGCTAGCCGTGAAAGCCGATTTTGGAACGATAGTCACTGCGGCGACGTAGGTGCCTGCCTTGATCTCAATCTACTCAGTGGAAGCGTTGCAGACTTCCACAGACACCGTTCCATTCGCGACCGTACAAAGTGTTCTCGCGATCCACAATGCCTCGTCCGATCCGAGAACACCTTGTACCAGTACAACGGAATGGTTCCTTACCGTCCCTCGTACGCTGGAGCGCACCAGCGCCTGACGACCGGGTTCCAGGCGCACTGACGAGTTTACCGAGGCCACGTAGGTCTCCTCCACTCTCGTCGCGCCTAACGGGATCACATCCCCTGTTCCCTTTAACGTCGTCTTCTTTCTTCAAGGTCGATTACCGCACGGAACGCTCGGAGCGAGTCCGTTCCAAGGATTGCGTCGACGAACAAATGGTCGGCTACCACGAAGGGAAGCATCCTCTCCAGCGTCCCAAGTGTCACGGGCAGGTCGATAACACCACTTACGCGGATCTCATGCCCCGAGACGCTATTCAGACTTCCCGTATAAGGTCTGAGAGGTTCGGAGGCTCGACCGAGTCGTTTCAGTACTCGCTTGTCAACTAAGCTGGCGATGGCATCCGTGTCGGCCAGCATTTCGGACGGGAAGCAGTCAACGAAGCCGTCGGAAAGCGCTTGTACACCACCGACGCTGCAGATATCGCGCTTGCCCTCTGGTACAACACCCTCTTCATCCTCAGTGGTGTCGCCGCCGCTCACTTCGTGCAATCCAGGTCGTCTCCACGGCTTCGGTGCTCTTCTCGCGTTTACGGAATAGACTTCGGGCGCCTCATTAGCTATTTTGAGCTCCCCATGGTCCAGCGTTTCAATTGGCAAATCAAACGTCACTTTTTCCCCGTAGATTCGTCGCACCGGCTGCAACGACGGGTCCCACTTTATCCGGAGTCTCCCTTTCCCTGGCACGCAGTTTGTCACGGATGGTAGCCGCTTCGTTCCCGTGATAACATCGGGCCCACGACATCGCTTGATTTAGGAACGCTTCACTCAGCGTTCCACCCACATCTACGAGGCAGTCACGCAGCGATTCCTCATCCAGAGAGCCTTCTTCCACTTTGTCTCGCAAAGGAGGGATGCCTTCAGCGTCAACACGTTCCAAACCCTCAGGATCTTCCGGTAGATGACTTTCTTTGGCGTTCCGCCCTTGTTTTAAGAGTTCGTAGACTCGGCAGCGAATTATGGAACGCCATCTGAACGCCAGCGTTCCAACCGCTTCCTCAGGGCTCTTCGAGTTCGAGACGGCAGTCCCGTCGAGTTCAATGCACACGTTCCGCACGAACCCGCGTTCCCCCGCGTCCTCAGTCGACCCTTCGGAGCTGACACGCCCTCCCTCGCTCGCCAATACCGAACTGACAGCAGGTTGCGACCGTACATCGGACCCTTCAATTTCCCGGAATTTCCTGTTGGCGCGCTTCGCCTCCGTCGACGTCTCTAATGTGTCGGCGTACCAATTCAGCCAGTATTCCGGCGTTCCAAGTGCTCCAGACGAGACGTCTCGCGTGCGTTCCAACACCTCTTCAAATATTCTTAGCACCGCACTCATTTCCGCGAGTGTCGGCTTCTCTTGTTCCTCAGCATTCCGCTGAACACGCAGCATAACCTCCTTGTCATCCAGAGGGAATAACCGTTCCTCTAGCTCCTTCTAGTACTCCTCGGGTTCATCTTTCACCACTTGATCTCCACCGCGCTCGAGCATGTTCAGCTCCTCGTCGGTAAACCGACGATCGTAGCAACTCGTAGATGCCGTTCCCTTGCTACTTTTCTCGTCATTCTCGACCTCGAGAGCCTCAGTCTCGACTTTACTTGCTCCCGCCATTCCAATAACTGCCGAGAATCGACCTTCTCTGACGCTAGAGGCGTCCTCCGTGTTCGACTTGAGTGCGTTTTTATACCGCGCGGAGCTGGCGGGCGGCACTTCAGCCTCCTTTCCTTTCTTACACTCATCCTTGGGTGTTAACGCCGCCTCGGAGCGTTTCGTTGCTCCCCTGTTTGCGTTCCGTATCACTTGGGAACGTTCCTTTGTTCCTCCTTCCCAGTCCAGTGTCACTTTGGAGCGTTCCGTTGCCTCCTCCGTGCCCGCCCCTTCTTGATCAAGCCTCCTCGTAGAGTCCACAGTCCTTCCGTCTTGTTCGAAGCCAGTCCGTTCCGTGGGACCGCTCCCGATAATCGTTCCTAATTCAGTTTCCGCAATTTTAGTCGTTACGCTCGCGACGGGAACGTCACGAGCGTCTTCACCATTCATCACACCTCTTCCGAGAGTCCTCTCGGGTCCACTAGCCATTCCCTTCTCTCGTGAACCCTCATCTCTCTTTGTGTCGCCAACAAGGCAAGAGGAAGGAGCGACACTTCCTTCCCCTTCATTGTTGGGACGTTCCAGATGGCGCGGACGTTCCAGGGTCTGAAGCGTTCCTCGCCAGCCCTCGTAGCTTGCCAATGTCCGGACACATTGCCACTGTCTGGCCCTTCTGCTGGCAGAGGTAACACTCAGGAACGCGACGTTCCCCGTTTCGAGTATTGCCTTGAGGCCTCGGCCAGTTGCACTCCATGGAATAGTGGCCGTCGCGCTGGCGCCTATTACAGCGGCCTCTCTCACGCGGACAATTCTCGCGACTGCAGCCCTTGCGCCCACATCGACCACAGACAATCTCTCCTTCCGTGGTTCGAATGTCAGGTCCAAGACGGATATTAAGTGGTCCAAGGTTCGCGTTAGCGTTCCACCCGAAGTTGGAGCGCCGGAAGATTGAGGTGCAGTTGGCGCCACGGCGTTAACGAATCCACGATGCGTTCCAGAACCCTGTTGTTGCTTCAGCATCATCTGGTTCATCTGGTTCATCTGCTGTAGTTGTTGTAGCATCTACGATTGAGTCGACGTCTAGCTAGTCGTACTGGACGGGAGCGTTCCATCCCGGCAAACTCGTCCTCCTCCTCAACTGGTAAGTGCCAGTTCTTGTACAGCAGTAAGGTACAAGCTTCGGGAATCGACGTGACCATACTCGCGTTCAGCGCCGCTCTCATTTGCTTGTTGCGCAGGCCATCCAGGAAGAACTCATACCTCATGCGCGGCTCATACTAGTTGAGAGCTTCGCACATTGTAGCGATTCGGTCGCCCCACTCTTCAGCAGACTCACCACGGTTCCGTTTAGCAGCCTTGAGCCGGTTCCACAACTGTGCAGGCGTCTGGCAGATAAAACGATTGTGAAATCGCACTCGCAACTCTTCGAAACTATAGATCCTCGAGTTATACCACCGCTCTTGTCCCACCTTACCCTTGAGGCACTGCTCAAAGCTGTCAACCGCATCTGACCATCCATTCCATACGTGCACTTCTCGAAGGAACGCCAGAAGGCGGCCGCTCTTTCGCTCGTAGTGGTGTCGGAGTAGAACGGAACGATAACCTTCACAGCGTTCCGTAATTCGGTCGGAATCCCAATGATTGGAACGTTCTGCCGAGAATAACCTCCAGATGCCGGCGTTCCATACCAACCCTCTTTGCTGTTGAACTGGTTCGTCTCCGGCCCGTGTGGAAGTCCCGTACTCGTCTGGTACTTTTCCCTCCAGTTACCATAATCCACAGGTGTCGGTGTTGCGGGCGCTGCAGACCACGCAGGCAACGTTCCAGTAGAGTTCCACCCAGACGTAGTCGTCATCGGAGGTTGGGACGGAGGGTAGTACGCACCCGGTCGGAGCGTTCCATTTTCTACCTCGTCCCGGTTGGCGTTTGGAACTTGGATGGACACACCTCCATACGAAGGAATTGCGGTCATGGACATTCCGACAGGTGTCGACGCCGGCGTCGGCAACGTCACCCTCGGGGACACTGAGCCCAGGTGCTCAGCCATCGGAGAATGCATCAGTCGGTCAGCCCCCGCTCGCGTGTACTCAGTCGAGGTCGCCATATGGCAAGACACGAGCGCTGTTGCTTGAGCTCGTAGCGTCGGCGTCGGGGCTTCACTCGTCACCGAGAATCGTTGGAGTGCTTGACCCAAGGTGTCTACGAGGAACGCCTGTAAAGCGGGGTTCACCGACGACGTTCCAGTTCCAACCGTCGGTGTCACAGTAGACTGAACCGGTAGCGTTCCGCGTCCTCCTCCCGCGCGGAGACGTTCCACTCCACTCTGCACCAACCCTTGAGCTTGTCCGCTCTCTTGGTGACTCCGCCCGGAAGCAGGAACGCCTTCACCGGACTGAGTTCGACGGCCAGACGTCACGTACGCAGGCGTGACCATTGGAACGTCACCTCTAGCGTTTCGCAGAGGTTGTAACGAAGGACGAGACGGATCCATAGAGAACGCCACTCCTTGGCGAGGTCTTGGGACCGTCGTCGCCTTACTCTCCACCGGCGCGTCGATCGTCGTTCCAGATGAGTCGGCTGTTCACTTGGCGCCGGTTGTCGGACCAACTGCTCGAGGAACTCATTGAACAGCTGCCGCCCTCGGGGCGTCTCCAGTACCGACTCCGCTCTCCTCATCGTCCTTGGCGACGGGGGCGCGATGCCGAACATATCTTCTTCCTCACCTTGGTCCGTCTGCGTCTCGTAGCCTCCAGCCCGTTGGTCAGTTTGACGCAGCGTTCCGCGTTCCACGTCACCGCCCTGACCGTCCCTAGCCGGAACTCTCTCCTTCGCGTCGCCGCGGGCGATATCCTCGGCGCGCGCTTCCTCTTCTTCCCCTCGAATCTCACCAGGATCAGGCGTCTCCGTTTCAAATGGGGGAGCCCAACCTCTGGCCCTCTCACCTGTCCCGTCACCGTGTTCTTCACTGGACCAACCGTGGGCGCTCATTGCGTTCCCACTCCCTTTCTCCTTCGCCTTGGCGTTCCGTTGGCAAGAATCTCCAAGCGGCTCACTCCGCGTTCACGTTCCTACGATATTCGGCAAGAAGATACCCTGCTTCTCCACCAAATTGTCGCGGGTCTTCCTCCTTTGTGTCGGGGTCGTGTATCTTGCAGGCCGACGTAGGAAACTTGAGACGATAGCGGGTCAAAGTAAATGTAAGTTGTTTGTATTCTTGAGCTCTTCTTAAAGAAGGAAAATCACGACTGAGCTATTCCTTACGGTCTCACAGCCTTATAATGAGTGAGGAGCTCCCTACCTCTCCGCAGATCCTTCCCTCGTGACGGTCCAATGTGAAGTCCCTCCGCAATCGGCCGATGAGTGTTCTCAGTTAGACTTGGAACGCCGAGAACTTTGCTGGACGACCAAGTTGGTTGGACGTGGTGCACAAAGTCTGAAGAGAGCAGACCTTTTGAATACAGTCAGCGAGAATCGCGAGTCCACCATCTAGCTGTGGACCGTGACAATCTACTGCGTATTTGCGACGAAGTCCTCATCAACGTGCAACTTCTTCGTCATGAAAACAATCTCATCGTCGGAGTCAAATGACTCGCCAGCATCCTCTTCAGTCCGCACCGGTTTATCTCGAGGAATGATATTGCCGAAGCGAGCAAGGTCCACTTCCTCCTCTTCGCTCTCCTCGTCACACTCCGCAGTCGGCAAGTTCATCCGCAGCAAAAGTTGCTCGTTTTCCGTCTGGCATGTAGCCAAGTAGACATTCTACACAACATCATCAATCAGCTTCAAACTCGCGTTTTCTCTACATTTCATTCACTCACCTGACCTTCCACGACCTGTTCAGTGTTCTCACAGGCGGCGTATGCTTCAAGGCCGTTGCAGGTTGCGGAGTCTATCGCAACGGATAAGTTGCGATGGTGAGAACGAAGGCGTATTTTCCCAATGTTGCAGTTAGTCTATAAGTAGTTCAGGTAGGAGCTGGGGGGGGGGGGCAGCCCCCAGCTCAATTTCAAATTTTCCTCCCAGCTAACAATCTCAAGGAAAACCTTGACAACCAATGCCTCTCACTATGAGCACCACCTATTTCTATTTCCGTCCCGGCGCCTTTAATGTGGTTGGTTTCGCTTACGACAAGGCGGAAGGAGTGGTGGAAAGGTCAAGGCCAAGCTCGTTCAAAGTTGGCGGAGGGGGAATAACCAAGGTGAAAGTGCTAAGCTGGTGCTCGCGGAGATCGGACCAAGGGCGGCGACTTTCCACGAGGCCCTCGATGGAGTGGGGACCTTTGTGGGTAGCGCCATCTGCACGTCTCGGGTTCCCCTGGGCGGTGCGCGCGTTTGGGGCTACGGTTTGGTTGTTGTCTACAATTGGAACAGTGACGATCGGCGTGGAGTGCTCTATGTGAATTTTGATGGAGTCGTGCTACCGGCATTGCATGAGGCGGAGTCAATTCAAGACGTAGCGGTTGAGACTTACGCGATGAAGCCGTGTGGAGGGCAAATCATAAGTATCTTCATGCCGCTGTAGCTAAAGCAGAAACACGAGCAAGTCTACAACAATTTCAACGGCGTGGGCCAGCCGGCGGTACGCGATTCTACCCTGCTTCTTGCAGAACTGGTGGAAAACCCGTTGACAAGTACAAGTCCTTGCGTCTCTTAGACATTTCGAGGTTTCCAAGGTAGCCATCAGCTATATTCTTGACTACGTTTATTACCAGGACGGCCAGCGCACACTACCTCCTGACGTTAAGCTTGGCGCCACCATCTTTGAATACAAACCCAGCACAACATCCCCGAGCAAAATCTGGGAGACGTCGTCCTCATCGATGAGCCTAGCGATTCAGATGACGACAACGAGCCTCAAGGGACAGAAAGACAAGCTCGAGGCTCAGCTGAACCAGAAGCAAAGAGAAGACGCGTAGCGCTCAGCCCGGCTTTTGATCACGGGGGCAGCGCTGCTGTCGAGCGATTACACAATCTCAAGTCACGATGTGCGGGAAACTTGCAGCTACAGGAAGATATCGACCAGTTGAATTCGCTGCGACGGGCAGGCTTGGCGGTGGATGCTTCAGCTCAGTGCTTCCAAGGCAACCCGCTGAAGTTGCAGACAAAAATCAATTTCACACAACTGGAACGCAGGCAGCTATATACCAGACGCTTGTTGACGATACGTACGTGTCGATGAAGGCACAACGCTTTGTTGCGTTTGTTCAGATTCCTTGGAGAAAGTTTGGCTTCTTTCCACGCCCTGCTGTTCTGCGCGGACTATTTGGGTGGGACTTCGGGACGAGAGGTCACGTCATTCTGCAATTTGTTCGGGTTACTGAGCAAGAAAAGCGTGAAGCAGCTCTTAAGAATGACACGAGCAATTTTTCGAGAAGCAATGCACTTCCCAGACCAGTCGCAGCGACTGTCTTTCCGTCATAATTGGCGCTGCTGAGATTCTTTACAATCTCGCCAGTCAAATGTACCGACCCGTTGTTGAAGATGTGCTTCAAGCCGCCGTCACATTTCTGGCAGAACTCCTCGTCAGCGACGCACCAACCTCAGTGTCAGCTATAGCAGAAGTTACGGCGTGGATCAATGATCGGCTTGATCTGTTTCGCGTTTACGTGTCGGATATGGATTGACAACACGCGGCAGCAGTCAAGTCACATTTCAGTGCGTCCCATAGATCGTTTGTGCGTGCCAACCAGCTAATTCTGGGGCACGAGCTCCGATCTGCACGGGGCCGCGATGTCGACGGTAATAGTGGCGCAAAGAACTCTCACACGGTTGCAAAACGAACAAACAAGTTCGATAAACGCGGCTCGCGTTCCATCCCGGTGGATATTCGAAGGGCGCTGCCGAAGCAGCTGGGAAGGAGCTCTACCTTCGATTTCTGTCTGCTGAAGATTGCCGAGGTGAAAATGGCGCTGATGTAAGTCGCTGCTACTTCAAGCTAGCTGTACTTCCTCAAAATGTATAGGCTTTTATTGACAAGAAGTTTGGAGGCGTTACTGGTGGCAACCGGGAAAAGGAGAGGCACAAATCAAACAAAAACAAGATTCAAGTGTCACCAGGAAGCAAGCCCCACCGTGGCGAGGTGGCACCCAAATCAAGTGGCTCCTTCGGTGAATCCGCCACGCGTGTAACGTCAAACATTAAAATTGTGAATCGTGGACTGGAGGATACCTTGGTGGCTTTGTCCTTGTGGGCAGCGGACGCGCAATGCCCCCCCCCTCACCTGAGACTTTAGGGGGCTACCACATTCTAACCTCTCTTGGTCGGAACGCGGGGCCGCTGCGCTTCCCTTCGAGCGAGCAATTAGGAGGCCAACACGATTCCAGGGTGCCGTTGGATTCGTCCACGTGGGCAGCGGATACGCTCCCTCACGTGATACGCTAGGGAAACATCACACCTCGGAGTTATTGACTTGAGCAGCGGAGAACAAATTCTCCCGTTCCGGTACGAACCAAGGAGGTGAGCCTGGTATTATTCTGCCAACACTGGTTAAGATTCGGCAACGTGTTCGTCCCGCAAGCAACTTGAAGGCGACCATGACTGTGTTTTTATCTACCTGGGCAGCTGAGACATCAAGCTCCCCCTCGTGTTAGGTTATTTGAAGATATGTTCGACACGGCTTCGACAAGGCCATCATTACCTTCAAAACTCTCACACCAGCCACGGGCAGTCGCTGCATCACCTGTACGGGACGGCTGCCGTTGCTATGGACAACCATCACGGAGTGTTCCACTTGCAAGTACCCCGACGGGCAGTCTGGAGCGTTATATACAACGCCGACAACGCAGGTTTGGCCAGACAATGGCAATCTCACGTCGGTTGAAGACCTTACAGGAAGACGGTATAGCATCAGCCCTGAAAGAGAATTA